>CM060691.1:169772266-170032266 GCA_030686995.1 Artemisia argyi
ACATGATAAGTAAAATGTTGAGTGGGACGATTAGTCCTGACACGGAAACGCGTGACCATGGGGTGAATCGAAACCGGGTTTGGGTGAACATGTGTAGTGGTGGAGCTTGGGAAACGGAAACGGGGGCGGATGTTTGGTTAGTGGATTTATCATCATTTATGGGAACATTTTGTTTAGGTGATATTAGGGATAGGAGATTGGGCCATATGTGGTGATCAACAGTAGGGGAAGTGGGAGGCACTTTGTGGACTGTTAAAGGTGGGCTAGTGACAATACTGGGGTCACTAGAAACGTGGGTGGTTGTTTGGGATGTATTAAGCAGTGTAGGTGACAGTTAAATAATGTTCGAACTGACATTGGACGAGTCATCCAAAAAATCATATGAGGGACTCACATTGGGTGTCATGGAACCAAACGGAAACACCGTTTCATCAAACGTAACATGGCATGAGATTATAATCTTATTAGTGTTTAGGTCGAGACAACGGTAGCCACGATGATTAGTAGCATGCCCCCAAAATATTGAAGGTGTGGCACGGGCTCCAAGTTTGTGATTGGCATCAAGGTGGGGTAACAAAGACACCCAAAAACACGTAAAAGGCTATAATCGGGTGGAGTGCCAAAAAGGCGGGTAAATGAAACCTCGTTGTCTATCGTGCGTTATGGTAAGATATTTAATAGGTAAACGGCCATGTTGTGGGCTTCAACCCAATAGTTTGGAGGTAGGCGTGCTTGAAACAATAATGTCCGAATAAGATTATTAATGGTGCGAATCATCCTTTCGGATTTTCCATTTTGTTGAGAAGTGCGAAACGAAACTGAATCCCATTATCGACAAATAATTTATGGAATGTCTGGTTATCAAATTCACCTCCATGGTCACACTCTGAAACGACTTTATTTCACATTTAAATTGAGTTAGAACAAAATTACAGAACGACATAAATTTGGACAAAATATTAGATTTATTAACTAAGGATAAACCTAAACAGACAAACTGTGAATAATGATCCAAAAATAAAACATAATATCTAAAACCAGACAGACTCAAAATTGAGGAAGTCCACAAGTCCGAGTGAACAATATCAAAACAAGACTGAACTAAAGTAGGAGAACTAACAAACGGAAGTCGTACATGCTTGCCAAGCTGGCAGGCCAAAGCACATGAGACTTCTTACACGAAATAGAATTATTTGAAATAGCACGACGTAACACTTCACTCCCTGGATGTCAAGGACGTTGATGCGACGTATATTGACTAGTGAGATAAGCTTGAGGAATAGGAGAAGGCTTCGTGACAGGGTAAAGATCTCCAATGGTATCACAGCGGAGCAGTATCCGTCGAGTTTGAAAGTCTAACAGAAAAACCAAAAGGATCGAATTCAACGGTACAATAATTGTCACAAACAAATTGACGAACTGAAATCAAATTCTTGACAATATTAGAGTGATTAAAACGTTATTTAAATGAAGAGGTCGAAATGGCGTAGGCAAAATACTATGGCCAGAGTTGGTAGCAGGAATAGAATGCCCGTCACCAATTGCAACATATGAATAAATACACGAATTAAAAACATCACTAAGATTATTGACCGAATCATTAAGGTGAGAAGACGCACCTAAGTCCATGTTCCAATTACCGGGAGCGGGAGCAGGATCTTGAAGTGTAACCGCATTAAAAACACTTGGTAATGCCATCTCGTGTCCCGGTATTTGACCCGAACCAATCATAATACCATGAGTACCCGATGTTGACTTGGCAGTTGACCAAGAAAGGCAGTTGATCAGGTGAAAAAGAACCCCCAATCCAGTTGGACCTTTTGATGTTGACGTGCCAGAAAGAACCCCCCCTCCACCCCAATCCAGGTTGACCCCGCTGCTGCCCTACTAAAACAAATTGACCCCCCATGCCAAGTGAACCCGTTTGTGAATATTGGGCCAGGGAATAATAAGCTGGCTGGGCTGCGGTGGGTATGTAGTTTGGGCTGGTAAACCAAATCCAGGTGGGTTTTTGGATCAGTTTGTGAGTACAGAAAAAGCAAAAGGAAAAAAAAAAAAAGAGGTAAAACTAGGGTTTTTGGATCGGTTTGTGAGTAGGCTGTGATACCATGTAAGATTATAGAGACAATATCTTTTGTGTGTCATTCATCAATCGAAGCGTACATACATAAATAAGGGTGTAATCCTAACAAATAATAATCGGGCTTAGCCCATACATAATACATGGGCTACATACGACTAACAAATTATACTATTGGTTTATCCTTGCTACCTCTATCTCTAATGTGGACTAGGGCTTACGTGTCAAACCTTCTTTTTGTCTATATAAACCAATAACATTAGGGCATGCTCTTGTATCTCAACGATCCGCCAACCACATTGTTTACCTAACCTTGAAATTTCCGCGACAGAGCAAAAAGTGAGTTTTTTCTTCGCATTTTACTCTCATGCGATCTAAGGTTTGAATAGTGTCTATAAGGAAGTGTATGTGTATTCATTGCTATAATATCTTAATTTTACTTGATCTTACCATTAGTTTTCAATCAATCGATTGAGTTGATCAATAATGGAAGGTTGATGAAAGAAGTTCATTTAAAAAATAATCGTTCTAACGCTTTTTAAGTTTTCTCAATCACTTTATACCATTTTTGAATTGTGTTGTCATATATGACGATTATAATTGTATAGTTTGCTATAGTTTTGACGATCGTCGAATGCTAGTGTTTATGCTTAGATCTAGTATTTGATTGATTTTTGATCAATAATGGAAGGTTGATGAAAGAAGTTCGTTTAGAAAATGATCGATCTAACGCTTCTTAAGTTTTGTCAACCACTTTATACCATTTTTGAATTGTGTTGTCATATATATGACGATTATGATTGTATAGTTTGTTAATATTTTGACGATAGTCGAATGCTAGTGTTTATGCTTAGATCTAGTATTTGATTGATTTTTTTGATAAATAATGGAAGGTTGATGAAAGAATTTCGTTTAGAAAAAGATCGAAATAACGCTTCTTAAGTTTTGTCAATCATTTTATACCATTTTTGAATTGTGTTGTCATATATGACGATTATGATTGTATAGTTTGTTAATGTTTTGACGTCGTCGAATGCTAGTGTTTTTGCTTAGATCTAGTATTTGATTGATTTTTTCTTTTTTTTTTTTTTTTTTTTTTTTTTTTTTTTTTTTTTTTTTTATCAATAATGGAAGGTTGATGAAAGAAGTTCGTTTAGAAAACGACCGATCTAACGCTTCTTAATTTTTGTCAATCACTTTATACCATTTTTGAATTGTGTCGTCATATATGACTATTATGATTGTATAGTTTATCAATGTTTTGATGATCGTTGAATGATAGTGTTTTTTTTATTAGATCTAGTATTTGATTGATTTTTTTCGTAATTTTGTGATAGGATTTTCAACTTAGGAGCATTCTCCATCTTATTTGCATCAAATAGACAATCGTGGAACGCCTGTGCCAAGCAATTCCCAAATTCGGTATGTGTGGACTTGAAAATAGTTTTTTTAAGCATGTTTTTATTTTTTTCTATTTACGTTTGAGCTTCAAGATATTGTTTTTAATTGCAAATTTATTAGTTTACGTCATCTCTTATTGCGGGGTTGGATATGCACAGCATTGATTGTATCGTATATCAAATATTCATTCTTTGGTGAAGGGCTGCTACTGACACTTCAGCATTGGGTTTAAGTTGATTTAGAGGTTATTAAGGGTGTTTGGATTTGCGTTTTGAATTTGGTTACGTGACTTTGAAATTGATTATGTAAAAGTAAACAAATTTACAACAACAAACCCAAATCCTGTCGGGGCAGGGTACGGGGTAGGTAGAATGTAGACAGATCCTGCCCCTATCCAGGATAACCCGGGAGTATTAAAGTAAACAACTTTACCTATCTGCTTTTTCTTTTAATTTAACTTGAGAGAGACTTCATCTCATTTACAGAACATTTCATTTACCTATCCGGTTTTGGTCATTGAACTTGATTTTGCACATCCAAATTAATAAGAGACGGCTTTGTATTTTATTTGAGGCATTTTGTAGACAAAAAACCCGTGATTCATTTTGTGTTTTGTTTGAGGCATTACAAAATAACAAAACAACAATTGGATTATTTGCTGTTACCAATGACCCTTATTAGTATTAGCCAAAACAAACCTAATTACAGTTATTTTAATTTTTAAATCATTGCTAATCTGAATGATGTCACAGACTCACAGGAGGTATGTTGTGACCCAAAAGACCCAAGATCCATCAATATGCTGGCCTTTTAGAGTGAGATATGAATATTCAGATATCATTAATCGATTATGCCAAGTACATTTGTCTAGTAGACGAGTTCCAGAAAATGTGGAAGCTCCTGAACGTAAGTGACAATGAATTCCATGTAGAAAGTAGAATGTTAATTGTAAATATATTTTTTAAATCATTGTTTTTTTGTTGACAGCATCAGCAGTAAGAAATACAAAGGGAGAAATTGTTGATGAAAATCAGAGAGGAACCTTGTCAACTCCTATGATTGTATTACTTTTTTTTTGTTATGTTGATTCTCTTTCAACTCCTATGATTGTAGTATTATTCCCTTTTTTTTGTTCTTTGATGCTAATACACAGAATATTATTCCCTTGTTTTTACAGCAATACCGATAGTTATTTCTAGTGGAAGTGAGGACGATGACGCAGGTACGGACTTTTCGTTGTCTGAAGTAAGTCGTTCTAAACAAGCTTATATATAGGGTTATAATGGTGATATCGGTTTGTTTTTTGACAGCTAGAAGCTAAGCAAAGAAGGAAGAGTAAAGGGAAAGCGGTTGCAAATGGGATTTCTCCAGGTATATTTATAAAATAGAATTTAGAAAATAGTGTTTGGCTGTGCTTTTGATGTTTGAAGTTGTGATGGGCATCAGAGGTACATTCTTTTATACATTTGATTCAGCTGGTATACTATTTTGCGTCCTGCAAACTTTTAGTAGGAAAATCGCAAATCTTGTTAGCAAATTTGAAAAGCCTGTGGTTAATCTCACTAGGAGAATAACTTAAGAAATCATGGGACTAATATGCTAGAACTCCTAATACAATGATATAATTGATGACGTATAGTCTATATTTGGGCCACGAGCCCAAATGATAAACATCACTAAGGCCCAATACCACCATGAATGGGCTATTATAACTTGGGCCGCATTGATAATGGGATTGGGCTTACGTAGACCCAAGCCCAACCAAACTGCCCGGGTATAGATAAGGATCTCCTAATTACGGAATAGATATTCTTAACCCGGATAAGCACCACGCGTGCGAAAAGTAAGGAGCAAGAAACCTTTGAGGATTCTGCACCTCTATAAGGAATGACATAATTCTCATTAAAGGTACGATTCACATACCCTAAACTCTTTACGAGAACCCTAAAACCGATTACTTACTCTCAGGCCGGAGGATAATCGTGGGAGACAATCCCACGATAAGCCTAACGGTGTTTGTTTATTTTCTTAGTGTGCAGGTTTCAAGCATTAAGAAGCGAATTGATACGAGAGCAAGAGCCCAAACTAGGAGCGTCCAACTTTTGTATCAACAAGTGGCGCCATCCGTGGGACCAACACTAAGAACTAAGGAACTAGAATGACAAAGAATAAAAATTCAAGTCAGCGGACTCCGCAGTTGGAAAAAACACGTGACCCCCAGAGGAAGAATCAACAAGATTCAACCCCTAGGCAAGCCTCTGGGACAACCAGTGCGCCTGGTCACCAAGAAACGGGACCAACCCAACCTCTCCCAGCGGTGGAATTGCCTGTAAGGACTACCCACGTCACCACCGTAGTCCCAAGCGTTGAAGAACTCCAGCGCACCCTCTTCAATACTCCTCATCAAACGGCACCTACAGTGGACAATACTGTGCCGCCAGGAGCACCTAACACAGATAGGGTGCCCAATACGGAGGCAGATATTATTGCAGCGCATGAGGACGCGCCTGACCTAACGTTGGGAAATTTTGTATCCCAAAATTACGAAACCCTAACTGCCCTCATGCAAGAAGAAGCAAGGAGAAGGTCGAGTACGAGCCTGCAAGCCCGGCTCAATTTTGGTCCTGAACGCGAAGCATCACCACCGCGCCACCCACGAGGAAGACGCGCAGATAACGAAAAACGTACCACTATCTATGATAGGCTGGGTACGACATCTGACTCGCAATATTCAGAGGAATATGAAGACGGCGAGAGGCGCACTAATGTTCATTCCAGACTTGGTAGTCGAGGGATACAAGACCGATTAGGACCTCAACATTCACCAAGCGAAGGTTCCTCCAGGTCAAGGAGCAAAAGAATTCACGACAGATTAGGGAGGAGAATATCCCCAAGTGAAAGCCCCTCAAGCTCTTTGACTCCTCCCAAACCAACCAGTCAGCCTTGTGAAGCTGTTAGGCCCACCTGGGAGAAAGTGCAAGTTAATATTGACCGTGGAAGTACAGGGAAATCCCCGGGTCGTTAAATCCCAACGAGATTGAAATTGTATTTGTAAACGAGTATGAGAGTGAGTGGTACTGAGGACAGTAACAAAGATGATTTGAGGGTTGATTACACTACTGATTGCTTGATATTTGGAAATTATAAAACTATAACAGAAATACAGATATAAGCACAAAATCAGATAATCAAATAACAGACAGAGAAAAGTGGTATTTAACAAGTTACAAACTACAGGGGTTAAAAGTGAAACTTTTGAAAACTTAATATTAAAGAAAATAGGAAATGAAATTGGAATTATGAAAATGATTATTATAATATTTAATTACTATTTAATTAATAAAACTAATTAAAAGCTTAATTTAAATTAACTAAAAATTATAACTATCACAAATAAACCTAAAAACTTATAACAATAATTTCTAAACTTAAATAACAACTTGAAGAAAGTATAAAAAATGAAAATAAATATTTTTGTCTTTTTATAAGTATTTTATTAATTAATAACTATTTAACTTAATTAAACTATTTTAACTATTTTAAATTACTATTAATACTAAATTACCTTAGAAAATTATGATAAAATTTGTAAAACTATTTAAACACTACAGGAGTACTAAAAAATTATAAAAACTTGCTAAAAATTATATTTAAGCTAATTGAATAATTAATTACTTATTAATTAATTTTAAACTAATTTAATTAATTTAAATAAGAAAATTATAAAATGAACAGTGGAAATTATGAAACTATTTTTTAAAAGTCTTAACTACTTTATAAAACTTAGGAAAAATATAAAATTCTACTTTTATTAATTAAAATTAAAGAAATCTATTTAATTATTAATATTACCTATTTAATTATTTAAATTAGTTTTAAATCTAATAAATAGTAAACTGCTTAGGAAAATTCTAAGAAAATTATTCTAACTACTTTAAGGTACTAAGTAATTTATAAAATTATAAAATTGGACAAGTGCTTATTAATAAGCTAAAATGAAAATTAATTAGATAATTTCTATTAAATAGAAGGTATCACTATTTTTATGTTTGCTTTTTCTGGTTTTTCTTTTATAAAACTACTTAAATACTTAAATAATGAAACTTTTACAAAAACAACTACTATGGAAATCAAGAATAAGCACTGAGAGTGCTTATTAGCTTAAACAATTGACTAAGGTTGACTAAATTAAGAAATAAGCTAAACTGAGGTTATGTGGGGTCCACTATAGTGAAATCTAGTTTACCTAAGTTACTTACACTTAATTAAGCTAAATATGGTGAGATAAGCTCCTAGGATAAGCTGGAAATCCCAAATAAGCACTTGCTTATTTCTCTTCTGACTCAGAAATGGGACAGAGATTGGGGACAATTTAAGGTGGGGTCCACTGATCTATAGGTCAAACTAATGGTCAGCTATTGAACCTGGGTAGGAGGGGGGTTATAATAAGCTAAGTAGAAGGTGTAGGGCCCACTGAGTTGGCCACAAATCACCACCAAAGTGGTGGTGATGGCTGTGTATCTGATGTGCAGGGTAAGGCTTTGCCTTGCAGTCCACTTTCAATGAGTTGTGGGGTCTACAATAGTGAAATAGGGTTCAAGCTAAGCCTAGGGGTTCAAAGATGGGTTGGTAAGCTACACAATAAACCAAGAAGCTAAGCTTATGGATTCCTAATAAGCTCTGAGTGAGCCTTCAAAATGGTGATCATATACTGAGTGCTCAGTATAGCTTGTTTTACACAGGTCACAATTTTGATCCTAAAAGCTATCCTACTATAAGCTAAAAGCTAAACTAAACCTAGATGTGATAAGCTGGTGTATTAAGCTACAATTAAGCTAAATCCTAGGATGTGGGGTCCACTGATAAGCATACAAGAGGTCTTGGTGTTTTGACTAAAACCTGTGCACAGGGGAACCTTATGCCCTGCAAGTAACTTTGGGAGTGAGTGGGGCCCAGTACAAAATTCTTAAAAATGTAAAACTTATTGGAACTAAAAGCTGAAATGGTAGACTACTAAACCTGAAAAGCACAAAGTGTAATTCTTAACACATAAATCTACAAAAATCTCCTAAGATTTGAGAAAATCTGATAATGGTAATTTTGACTTTTGATGAAAATGAACTAGGTTGACTAATTTGGATTTCTAATGATCACTACAGATTTAATATGTTATATTAAGCTATTGTAAGGCTAAAATAAGCTATATGAGTTACTTATAAGCTATTGGGTGGATTTTTGAGACAAATATCCTTGACAGTTAACTGTCAAGGAATTTAGAGTTGGATTTTGACTTTATCACTAATGACCTATTTATTTTATGCTTAATTTGTGATACTAGGACCTAAACAAACATGTCTGAACCAGAAACAATAACTATAATACCCTTAAGGTCAATGGATCCTACTGATCCAAACACACTCTATTCTAGACTGTTTTGAGTTTTGTGAAGTAAATGGTTACAAGAGCTTATGCTACTGATCCATACTAACTTATTATGATATATTAAGTATTAATAAGTGCTTAGAAATAGATTTTAACCACAGATATGCAAGAACACAAAATAAACTATGTTGACTGATTGATTTTTATTTTTTTAGTTGCTATTAATTCCAACAAACAAACAATTAATTCTAGACTAGATTATGGTTAAATAAGACTGAATAAACACAAATAAGCAATATTAAGTACTTAAACAACAATAACATAAGAAATACTAAAAATTAAGATTTGAACTTACAATTTGCAATCCTGCTTTAAACCATGAATCAAGAACCAAGATCAAACCTATAGGCTCTCCACAGAACCACTAACCCAAGGCCTTCCAAAATCAACCTTGCTCCATTGCTTATCACCAATACTTGACAGTTTGACTTTCGTTGACTTTTTGTGTTTTTGATTTTTTTGTTTACTAAACTGCTTTTAGTTATTACTAATAGCTTAGATAAGCTATCTAGGAACTTAAGTGAGCTTATCAGTCCAGTATATTACACATTAACAACAATTAAGCATTTGAGATTTAGAAAATTGAAACTAAAATTGCATAACATGAAATGGTTAAAGAAACTTGAAATTGATTATTTAGAGAGAGTTACAATACACTGAGAATACTTAACTGAAACTTTGAAAGCTTTAAATTACACTTGAACAACTAATACAAATTAAACGACATACACTTTTTTAATTAAAACTAGGTATGCTTCCACATTGCTTCTCTTGATCTTTATAGGTGAGAATGAGCTTCCAGGTGTCCTCAGGGACTTTTCCCACTTCATCTGAGCCATCCATTTAGTCCAATTAACATCCACCGTTTAAATTCACTTTTGGCGCCAAAGTCCTCCACGTTAACGTGGAGGCAAAGGGTTGTAATTAAAGATTGTTGGGAGTTTGTGGAGGTGTCAGGAGACAAAGTGGAGGGTTTTTAGGACAAGATGGTGCTTTATGGAAGAAACAGAGGTTGTGAATTAGTTTGGAGTGAAAAACTGTGGAGAAGGCATTAAATGCCTATCTGGTTTGGTGTGTGAGGTGGAAAGGAGGTGAGGGTGAGCTGGAAGGAGGTGAGGTGGTGGTAAAACCACCTGGTATTGGTGAAGCAGGGGTGGGGGAGAAGGGTGTACAGTGGTGGTGGGGTGTTTGGCGGTTTTGGGTGGTCAACGCGGGTCAGCGCGGGTTTTAAATAAAAAGGGAGTGGACTGGGCTTATTTTTGGGCTTAGGGGATAGGTGGGCTGGGTAAATGAGTTTGGATTTGGTTTTGGTTTATTAAAAATAACAAAGTGTCCGGATTGGTTTTTTAGTGAACAAGGACCAAAAATGTAAATTTGGCAAAGTTAAAGGACTGAACATGTGATTTTCCCAAAGTATTTTCAAGGACTTAACTTGCCAAAAAATGATAAACCAAGGACCAATTTATTTATTTCTTCATTTAAAAACATCCAGGGACCTTTTCTGTAATTTTTCAAACTCCAGGGACCTTTATTGCAAATTTGGATTTTTAAGGGACTAAACTTGTAATTTCCCAAAAGTTATTCA
This sequence comes from Artemisia argyi, assembly GCA_030686995.1. Taxonomy (NCBI): domain Eukaryota; kingdom Viridiplantae; phylum Streptophyta; class Magnoliopsida; order Asterales; family Asteraceae; genus Artemisia; species Artemisia argyi. The sequence goes on from CM060691.1 coordinate 169,782,775, forward strand.
AATTGTTCCAAATTGTCATTCATGCATAGTACAAGGGTATTATTTGTAAATTTCCAATTTTGAATACCCAGGGACCATTTTTGCCAATTTTGTAACTTGAGGGGTAAAAGTTGCCAGTTTGTGTAAACTTTCATCCAGGGATCATTTTTGAATATTTTTTGTTTCCCAAGGACTTAAGTTGACTTTTCATTCATTTTAAACCTTCAGGGACTAGTTTTGTCAATATTTGAAACTTGAGGGACTGAAACTGCCAATTATGCAAACTTTGTATGTTTTTCATTTGTTTTTGCATATTTTGTATTTGAAACATATAAAACACACTTCTAAGATATTTTAAGTATTATGATGCATTTTTGAGTGTTTTTGTATGTTTTGGCAGTTCAGATTGATACAAAATGATGAGTATTTAGACACTCATCACTCTTCCTCTGAAGGAAGCCGGCGCAAGCACCGCAAAAGAAATTACTCCTCCTCCTCCGACTCCTCGGAAAACGAGGATAAGGAAACAGGACACTGGAAGTCAAGAGGAAGACGTCGTGAAGAAGAAAACGAAGACATGTCTCTTCCATGGCGTGGCCAGAAAGTTGATGCGTTTACACGACGCATCAGCGATTATTCTGACCGCAAAAGGAGGCGCATGCCCACTAACGTCAAAACATATGATGGGATAGGTGATCCGGATGACCACCTAAAAATTTTCGAATCGGCTGCTACTATCGAAAATTGGCCACAACCTGTGTGGTGCCATATGTTTAATTCTACATTAGTAGGGAAAGCGCGCACGTGGTTTAGCAAACTCCCACGACGGAGCATCGGCGGGTTTGAAGAATTACGGAAAGCATTCCGTTTAAACTTCACCCAAAGAAAGAAGTACGCTAAAAACCCTGTTGAACTAGCCAGAGTAAAACAGCGCCAATGGGAATCAACCAGTGCTTATATGGAACGCTTTAAAGATGAGTGCATACAGGTCAAAGCGTGTCCCGAAGTTCTAAAAATTTCAGGGTTCATGAATGGGATTAACAACCCAAAACTCATTTGGAAGCTAAACGACAAGGTTCCCAAAACTTCCGATGAGCTAACGAAGCGTACAAGATCCTTCATACAAGGAGAAGCAGCCACTGCGGACAGCAAAAAAGGCTACTCAAATTATAGGCAACAAGAACAGCCTAGGAGACAATCCAATGATCAGAATAGCAACTGCAGCAAGAATTATCACAGTGGACGAGATAATGACAAGTATACCCCTCTCACAAAAACTCCGAGAGAAATATTTGTAACAGAAGGAGCAAACTTCCTAAAACCTCCGCCAATGCGTACCGCAGAGGACAAGCGCATAGGGAATGGATAATGCGAATATCATGGCAAAAAATGCCATACAACCAACGAGTTTGTCCAGCTACGACAACTAATTGAAAAATTAGTAAGGGAAGGTAGAATGGATCACCTCGTAAAAAACATTAAAGAAGGGAAGGACAAACAAAGGAATGGGGGCAAAAAAGAACCTTCCAAAGACAAAGCGGACATCATCTACATGATACAGTCATGGCAACGCAAGACAAAACAAAAAGTCAGTCAAAAATTCTCTCCAGAAAAAGAGATATCCTTCCCCACTCTAGCTGCGGACAACGCAGTAGTAGAACCACTAACTATTGAAATACATACGGGGGGACACGATATCCGCCGCATGTATATCGATGGGGGGGGGGGGGCATCCGCAGACATCCTATATGATCATTGTTTCAAAAGGCTACGACCTGAGATACAAAGTCAATTGATACCGGCCACAACTTCGTTGACTGGATTCACAGGAGAAAAGATTTGGCCTATGGGACAATTGCGCTTGCTAGTAGTTGTGGGCGATGAACAACACTCAACAGCAACATGGATAAATTTCATGGTAATCAAGTCTCCCTCACCATACAATGGCATCATTGGGAGACCTGGAATATCATCCATACGCGTTGTACCATCCACAGCATATGGGATGCTCAAATTTCCAGTGGAAGGAGGAGTCGTCACCCTCTACAACACCACGGTACCACCAAAAGAATGCAACGCAGTAACCAGTGAAGGAGAGAGTATTCCAGAACAGCGCACAGAAAAAACACCAAACTTAAAGGTCGCTATTCACCCCGCTTACCCAGATCAACAAATTTCGATTGGAGGATCTTTATCTGAAAAAGGTAAAGCAGTTGTGTGCGCACTCTTGCAAAAGAACCTAGATATCTTTGCATGGGAACCAAAGCACATGACCGGAGTGCCACGCTCTATCACGGAGCACAAGCTACAAATCCAACAAGGATATCCCCCAATACGACAGAAGAAGCGCGACCAGGCCCCAGATCGTGCAAAAGCTATTCTGGAAGAAGTACACAAACTTGTAGACGCAGTCATCATGCGCGAAGTATACTATCATGACTGGCTTTCTAATCCAGTGATGGTAAAGAAGAGTGATGGCAGTTGGAGGATGTGTGTGGACTTCACAGACCTCAACAAAGCATGCCCACAGGACTGCTATCCACTGCCGGAGATAGACTGGAAAGTAGAATCCCTGTGCAGATATCCTTTCAAGTGCTTCCTAGACGCATACAAAGGATACCATCAAATCCAGATGGCAGTAGAGGACGAAGAAAAAACAGCTTTCCACACAAGTCAAGGGGTCTATTGCTATACGAAAATGCCCTTTGGCCTAAAAAACGCAGGCGTAACATACCAGCGATTGGTGGACACAGCTTTCGAAAAACAAGTAGGTCGAAACTTGGAAGTCTACGTTGACGACCTTGTCATCAAGAGCCACACAGAGGATGAATTGGTGCGCGACATTGAGAAAACGTTCAAAACATTGGGAAAAATAAACACGAAGTTAAATCCCAAGAAGTGCACCTTTGTCGCAATAGAAGGCATGTTCCTCGGATACTTAATAGAACCCGATGGAATCAAACCTTGCCCAGAAAAAACAAAAGCTGTTATCGATCTTCCCTCACCGCGCACACTCAAAGAAGTTCAGTCATTAAACGGAAAGCTAGCTGGGCTAAACCGTTTCTTATCTAAGTCAGCAGACAAATCACTCCCTCTCTTTAAAACATTCACGAAGTGCACCAAAAAGGGAGACTTTCGTTGGACTGAGGAAGCAGAAGAAGCTTTCCAACAGCTAAAACAACATCTGGCATCACTTCCCAAACTTGTCGCACCGCAACCAGGGGAAGAGTTGATCATGTACTTATCTGCAACCCACGGAGCAGTTAGCGCAGTACTATTGACAGATAGAAACTCCGTCCAGACACCCATATACTTTGTAAGCAAAGCATTAAAGAAGACAGAGACTAACTACAGCGCCATGGAAAAGCTGGTCTTAGCTCTAGTATTCGCATCTAAACGACTACGCAGATACTTTCAGGCACACCCAATAGCTCTAATCACAGACCAGCCAATCAAACAAGTTATCTCTAAACCTGACGCATCAGGGCGGCTACAAAAGTGGAGTGTGTTGTTAAGTGAATATAACATCTCGTATAGACCACACACTGCAATCAAGGGGCAGATATTAGCTGACTTCATTGTTGAAAAGCCAGATACCGATAGTCCAACCTCAACAACCAAAACAGATCTATAGGAACCCTGAATTCTGTTCACAGATGGATCCTCATGCGTGGATGGATCATGCGCAGGCCTTATTCTTACTAATCCAGAAGGAATGGAATTCACCTATGCGTTGCGCTTCGAATTCACAGCCACAAACAATGAGGCAGAATACGAAGCCCTACTCGCTGGACTGTGTATTGCAATCCAAATGGGTGTACGCAACCTGGAGGCAAACGTAGATTCCAAGCTAGTAGCTAACCATGTGCTAGGTGAGTACGAAGCCAATGATGAACACATGATCCAATACCTGGAAAAGACCAAGTCCTTAATTCAGAACTTTGATAGGTTTGTAACAATTCGCATTTTCAGGTTAATTACATTTTCCCAGCAGGTCACCCAAGCCTGTACTACTCTCGCATGAGCACGCTTAACCGTATGGGCGATTAATCGTTAGACCACAAAACGCGTTTCTAAGACGATTTGAGTTTTCAACTTATTAGAAAAAGTCAACATATTTTTTCCCTCCTCCATTGACCAAAAATCATCCCTTGATGTTATAAGTCATTTCGTGATTTTTAGGCTTACGGTTTGATGTCTAAAAGACATTTAATACCAACCGACACTAGACTGAGCCCAGTCTAGACATTATAAGTCATTTTAAATCATTTTTATCACATTGGAAAAGTAACATTTTACTTTTCTCAATTTTATGCAATATTCGTACGTTTTACGTATTACGCGTTTTAGACCCGTATTTCCAGTTTTTAGCAGGGTTTTACCACCCAAATAGAACCTACCACTCATTTTATATTTTATTATGGAGTATTTTGACAAGTTTAATCATTCCTCCAAGTTTCGTATTTTTACGATACCCGGTTTTACGTTTTGTGACGTAACAACTTACGGTTTGCATTTTACGGAGTCAAAACATACTAGATATCTTGGATAATATCATCAAAAGTCCACACCTTGTTCTCCAAGATATGCAAACCGACCTTGGGGGGGGGATTCACACTATGTGGCTCAATCTTATGCATTGAACCCTTAGATTTCATCCATGTGTTAACCTTGGCCTCCAAGGGTTGACAAGTCAACATTTCTAACCTCCTCCAAGCCATATAAATACCCCCATCCCTCCTTATGCCGTCCACCATAACCTCACACCAACACCATCTCATTTTCTCATTCTCTTCCAAGTTTCATGCAAGATTCAAGTGCAAGTTCAAGGTTGAAACCCTAGTTAGGTTATCATTCATCAAACACTTCCATAACCTCATATACTTGGTGATTTCTCTTGAGTTTGAATCCACTCAATTCACCTCAATCTTCATCATCCATCTTTCAAGATTACAAGGGTAGAAAGATTGCATGAAGTGAAATGGGTTGAAGCAAGTCTATCAAAGTCCTTTTCCTTACATGTTAACTTCCTTTCATCTTTGAAAGCCAAAAGTTGTAAGCCAAACCCTAACATGATTCTTGTTAAATAATCATATTCATGTTATTTACATATTATTTGTGCTATATTATGTCTTGTATTCATGTCCATGATGTATAAAAGTGAGTAAAACAAGTTATTGTACATGATTGATAAGACAAGTTACTATAACAAGCAAACTAGTGACTTTCTTGGTAAGACCTGATAAAAATGGTAAAAATATGATGTTGGATCATTACATATTACAGTAGAGGACTTAACAAGGAAACCATAGCAATTTGAACCACCTAAAACGAGTATACGAGTCAAAAGTTACGCCCATTTGAAGTTACCAAAACTTTGCGGCAAACTGCCAAATACCATTCTGATCAAATTTGGGTTTTGAAAGTCCCACTTCTGGTCCGATTCATCAAAAAGTTAAAACACGAAAGTTGTCCGGAACGACGTTTTCGTTCAGGAACAAAGAAGCTCGAGCCCTGAAAACGCTTTTTGAGTGATAAATTCTTCAAAATCTTAACAGCCCATTTTTAGACCAAAGTCATTACATATAAGTTATGGTTTATGAAGACCAAAGGGGTCTTATGACCTAGAATCAAGACCACAACCATGGCTAGAGCCAAAGTTGAGTCTCAAGACCATGGAACAATGACCAAAGGTCATGGCTAGGCCATGACGAAATGACCATACAAGCTTACCAAGGCAAATACATGAACTAGAGAAGTTGGCGATAACTTGAACATACAATTTGGATCTACTTCATCTAAAGGAACCATGAGATATTACAAAGAGAAAATGGTCATACAAGACTTATGAAACTACCCCTAATAACAATCTTCATGTACTAATAAACTTTCCTAAGTTTATTCAAATATCGGACATGTAACTTTTCGGATCAAAACTTATATCTATATATTTCATCAACTACTACAATAGTAGGGAGCCTCATGTGAGGAGTTCATTATGTAAGCCGTCGAGTTGAGTTGTGGATTTACGAGTTAAAGTGTCCTGGCTCCTCGAACGCTTACTAACATGACTTCTGAATTATGTCGGCCCGAACGGTAGTAAACGATATACAAGACATACATGTTTCATGAATCATTTCTTTCAAAGACTTACATTATACAACATACCACATCATGGACTAAATGCAAGATATATATATATATATAGGCACTACTTCATATTCTTTACTCCGATCCTAAGTCGCAACATTCGATTATAGGTTGCTCGTAGAAACCTTCATGATTCAACCGTTACATTCATTACTTGCTATCTTACTTAAGGTGAGTTCATAGCCCCACTTTACATTACTTCAATGTTTTACAAACCCTTGGGGGGAATACATGCTATTATTTTTCTACTCGAACACAATGCTTTCTATGGTATGCTATTCGACTATGTTTTATTATCACTAAGTAACATACTTGCCAAACCAAGATCCCTTATTATGAACCATTTAATCACTTGGGAGGGTTACTTGCAAGTGAGCGCGAATATTGTGAATAGGCCTATTGGGATTGACGAATCCCATTTGTTTTGACTAAGTTCAAACAAATGCATTAATATTTGAGACATTAGGTATGACGGCAAAGTACCTACCGGGATAAATCTGCCGATCGATATTGGTACACGTTAACGTTTTGGTGTCATAAGCTTAGTGTATAATACATTTCATGGGCGTATAATAACGTAGCCTACCTGTTTTGTTTCCAAACATTGGTGTGAGTTTATAGCTCACACTACGATTATTGTGTTCAAACGATTTTAACTACAAACACTACGATTATTGTGTTCAACAATTTACTACCAACACATTGTGTTCAAACATTAAACAAACTCTATGAATATCACTCAACCTTTGTGTTGACCTCTCAAGCATGTATTTCAGGTTCATGACGATCAAGGATGGCACGGAAGGGCACGGATACTCAAGAGGGCTATAAATTTTATTATCATTCAAAAACTCATTTATTATACATTGTAAACATGGAACCATTTGGGACCTCATTTTGTAATCTCTGATATTTATACAAATTTGAATGATAAACCTTTTAAAACGACTCGATTGGAGTTCGTTTTCTATTATTGTGACTATTGTGCCGTCGAGTAACACCCAGTTCGAATTCCGCTGCAACCATGAATTGGGGGTGTTACAAGGTTCACAATAAAGCAAGTACCTAGAGGGGAAAACAGGAAAGCTGATGCGCTTAGCAAGATCGCATCTACAAGCTTTGCGCACTTATCAAAACAGGTATTGGTAGAAACCCTACAAAACAAGTCAATCTTGGAGATGGAAGTATCCACAATGATAGAAGAACAAGATCCTATGTGGATGACACCTATCATTGAATTCATCAACAAAGGAGTCTTACCACAAGATCACAAGGACGCTCGAAGAGTGCGGCGCACAGCGCAACGATTTGAGCTACGAGACAACATCCTCTATCGACGTTCTTTCTTGCAACCTTGGCTCCTATGTGTTGGACCTCTTCAAGCAGACTATGTACTCCGAGAAATCCACGCTGGATCATGTAGCATGCACTCAGGGCCACGGTCTGTTGTAGCGCGTGCTCTACGGTCAGGGTATTATTGGCCAACTATGCACCGTGACGCGCGAGATATGATAAAAAAATGCAACAATTGCCAAGTACACAGGCTAATTCCGCGCCAACCACAACAAGAGCTAACACCCATCACCTCACCATGGCCATTCTACAAATGGGGCATCGATATCGCAGGCCCTTTTCCAGTTGCAGCAGGAGGGCTAAAATTCCTCATCGTAGCCATAGACTACTTTACGAAGTGGATTGAGGCAAAGGCAGTGGTGAGTATCACGGGCAACCAGGTAAAACGCTTTGTATGGGATAATATTGTATGTCGCTTCGGACTACCTGGAGAGATCATATCAGACAATGGGAAACAATTCTGCGACAACCCATTCAAATATTGGTGCGCGCAATTGAACATCACACAACACTTTGCTTCAGTAAAACACCCACAAACCAATGGTTTAGTTGAGCGCGCGAATCGCAGTCTAGGTGAAGGAATAAAAGCGCGCCTTGACAGACACAAAGGAAAGTGGGTGGACGAGCTATCACATGTCTTATGGGCGCATCGCACCACAATCAAAACCAGTACTGGAGACACACTATTCTCCCTTGTCTATGGAACAGAAGCCGTCATACCAGCTGAGATAGGAATGCCAACTATACGAACAACAGAGGTCAACGTCACAACAAATGACGAGCAGAGGTCAAGTGAATGGTGTGGCTCGTCAAGTGGATTTGGTTAACCCTAATGGGTAAGGTGTTGGTGGAGAGGTTGGTGGGTCTGGGCCAAGTGAGCCAACATCTGTGGCGGGTCAGGTTAGTGGGGCAAATGTTGTGGGCCATCACACTGAGCCTATGGTCTGTGTGACTAATCAAAACCCGTTGGACTTAAGCATCGAAGAGGCAAAGAAGTACATGAGAACCGAGTGAGATCAACCTGGAATGTTGAACTATTTGGTATATACATATCGAGACAGTGAAACTTTGTGTCCATATCTGATAGTTTTTTCAGTCGTAGTTTGCTGTTCTAGAATGATTAGGCCATTATTTAGTTGGAGATTCGTCTGCTGCATCTGGTTCTGGTATTCCCGGTGAAGCCATTACATTTCTTTGCATGCGGTTCATGTCACTAGCCCTGTTAAAAGTTTTAACAGGGCTAGTGACATGAACCGCATGCAAAGAAATGTAATGGCTTCACCGGGAATAATGTTGGACATGAACCAGAACTAGATGCAGCAGACGAATCTCCAACCAAATAATGGCTTAAAACCAGAACTCCTCACCAGAAGCCCAAACTAACTAACTTTTGAATATTGACAACTTTGGTCCTTTAACTTCTGAACTTGTCACTTTTGGTCCTTATTTCACTTTGACTTGTAACAATAGCCACACCCAATTGGAGACGGTTATGTTGGCGCTTCAAAAAACCTCTTGGTCCACGGTTCAATGTTATTTCGCCTTCGTTGAACCGCATATGTAAATAATATTCTTTGTTTACGTAGATGTTACGTGAAGGTTATTCTTTAGAAGATGACGATATCCAAACAAAACCTGTCAGCGTGGTTCAGTTAATGATCAGTATAACCATGCTCTTGGACCCTTAGTCTTTGATGGTATTCCACCAGTCACGCAGGATATTTACCGCCAGTCATCCAATGATGTTAAACCATTTCTTGTTAGAACCAGCAATGTGGCACTTAGCTCAACACATAACATGTGGATGAACCCTCAAGGTGGTGGATTTTAGTGCCCGATAACTGAAACGCTACATTCGTAACACTAGCCCTGTTAAAACCAGAACTCCTCACCAGAAGCCCACGTGATCCTGAGCCTGAGATTAAGCTCGAGTCTGTGTTCAGATTACCAATAAGTAACACACCAGTATTACTAGATTGCCCCCAAAATTCACCCAACACACTTGGTTTACTTAGCGCCATCCTTGGTGATGGGGGCATATCATTTCTTTGCCTGGGGTTCACGTTGTTATCCCGTTTGATACTAGAACCCCGACCACGTGAGCCGCGTCCACCAAATTGCCCCCGAGATCTACCTAAGACACTTGGTTCCTTTTTGCTATCCTTGGTTTTGTATCCAGGAATCCCAGGATAGAAGTAGTGTTGTGGTTGAACCCTGGTTATCCCCATAGGGTTTGGATTACAATAGTTAATGGTGACACACCCTTAGGTCCTGAACAAGGAGCACATTTCCAGACCCTTGACCCCCAACCATGCTATTATCACCACCAATGTTCCGCCCTGTTCCAAGCGCCATCATATTCCCTTGCCGTTGAGATTGTTGTTGCTGTAAAATCGGAGTTGGTTTCTATGACACCGGATTATTAACCGTAGTATTAAAATTGTGCCCTATTGACACTGAATGTGACGTGAGCACCATAGCATCTGAACTTTGCATTAAGGAATGTAGCGTTTCAGTTATCGGGCACTACTTCAGGTATATTTATAAAATAGAATTTAGAAAATAGTGTTTTGGCTGTGCTTTCGATGTTTGAAGTTGTGATAGGCTTCTAGAATTTTTTGATCATCTAAGAAGGTAATTGATAAAATATGCTTCCTTTATTTCTTTTACAGATATAGAGATAGATATTCCTAGCGGTAGTGAAACCGATTCTGATGATGATGCTGGTATTTAATAAATTGTAGTATTTATAAACGTTATAGTTTTTCTTTTTCCTTTCTATCGGTTATAAGGAAATAAGTTAATGAAAATTTTACAAGTGTAGGATTTCTAATAAAAATTGGGCATGGCCTATTTGTTTAGACTTACTTTTCCAAAGTCGTAGACTTTTATAAAAGCAATCATTTTCTAATAGTAAATCACGTTCCATCAAATATCAATAAAAGTCCGTCTTTAAAATCACGTTTTATCCAAACACTTACCCACAACCAATTTAAGCCATTAATAACCCGATTAGATAAGTTATTCAATAAGTCGTTTTTATAAGTCCAAAAGTAAAGCAAATATTTTATCAGGCCAAATAGTTCAAATGTTTAGTCCAATATAATCCATTTATAAGCCCGTTTATTAAGTCCAATATTTAAATCAAAAATAGAAAAAATTACACGGATGGTCCTTGTGGTTTACACAGATTTCATGTTTAGTCCCTATTTTATTTTAATTACACCAGAGATACCTAATTTTGAAACATGTCACACATTTACTCCCTAATTTGGATGGGCCGTTCGTTTATCCATTAAGTTATTTGCACCGTGAGTAACTAATAAAGAATCCCAAATTTCTTTAGCGGTTTTACACATAAAAATTCTTTCATATTCTTTGCGTGGTAACGCATTATAAATTACCATTTTAGCCTCATTATTTTTTGCTAATTTCTTTTTCAAATCATCATTTTGTTCTTCAAAAGATACAATTTCATTCATTTTAGTTTCAACATTATATTGAATAGGAGAAAAATCACCAAAGGTAATAATATGCCAAAGATCAAGATCTTTTGATTTCACATAAGTTTCGAATCTATTTTTCCAATATAAAAATCCATCACTTTCAAATAGTGGTGGTCTTTGCATAGATTGCCCTTCTAAATATTTTAAAAAATCCATAGATCGTTACAAGTATTAAAATACAATATATTTTAAAGATCTTGTTAGACGTGGCTCTTGATACCAATTGTGGAAAACTAGAAGGGGGGTTGAATAGTTTTATGTCTTTTTACTTCGTTATAAAAATTAGTTTTAAAGTTTTGCTTAGCTTTTAAAAACTTAGATTCGATAATATGTGATCTCAAGTCTTGTACAATATAAACAATTAATACTACACAATATATTATAATGATAAATAATGAAATAAGCAAGAGATGGAAAGATCGAACCGGGAGACAAGAGATTTATAGTGGTTCGGCTACAAGGACACCTTCCTTGCCCTACTCCACTCCCCGAGCACCTAACTCGAGAGTTTTCTTCACTATATCAACAAGCTCCCTTATGGCGGAGAAAACCGTACACACCAATATACACACCAATCTACACACTACTTTTCACACCACAACTTCGTCACACCTAAGTCACGACTTCTACACAACTTCTTCAAATCTATCTACTTCACAACTAATTACTCCACACCTATCTTCTTCACACCAATCTAGTTCCTAACTTATCTTCTTCACACCAAGCTACTAACTAATCACACAATCAATATCTAACACAACTATCTACAATCAAATATTCACAACAATCTTCACAAAGAATAATGTAAATGATCTTTGATGATACACCAACAACTTGGATGTGGAGATCACAACAAGTTGCAATACTTCTTGTCTTGAGGGATAGAAGTATTCTTCTCTTGCACTTGAGAGGATGAAGGTTGGATCACTTTGAAACAAAGAATTTATATACTTATGATCAAAGGATAAAAGAATGGAGATTTTGATCTAGATCAGAAAGTTTAGTAGTGCAAAAGGTGAGGAAAAAATCCAGGTTTAAAGTGGTATTTATAGGCAACAGAATCTGACAGAGGAGCGTGGCCGGTCCCCTTAAATCATGGCCGGCCCCCTTAAAATTAAGGGGACCGCCCTTTATAATTAAGGGGGCCGCCCAGCTGAAACGGCCAGATTCTTTGTCTTTTAGTGGGGAAAGTTTATTTGGTGAAAAACTAACTGATTTTGGTTAAAAATTTGAATTCATTTATTTAGTATGAATAAAACATTTTTCTTTATTACCAAAAGTGTTTTTCAAAAATATATAATATGTTTATATAAATAAATAAACTTTGTATTAGTTAATTAAATACCCCTTTGATCATAAATTACACTAAACACTTTGTTTATTCATACCTTAAGTGATTTGGATGTAAAGAGAAATATTAATCACTAAATACTTGTTTATGTCCCAAGTTTTAGTTCTATGAGTTTATATTTTGTGATAATCAAAACATAGAGATATTGATAACATATTAATAATGTTTTTAGGCATTAATTTATGTCAACAGACTTTTTTAGAAAATGAGGACTAACGGTGCAAAAAATATTAACGGAGGACTAATGGTACAAATAATTTAACGGATAAACTAACGACCCATCCAAATTAGGGACTAAATGTGTGACAAGTTTCAAAAATAGGTATCTCTAGTGTAATTAAAATGAGTTAGGGACTAAACATGAAATCTGTGTAAACCACAAGGACTATCCGTGTAATTTTTTCCCAAAAATATTATAAGTCAAAACATAAGTTCCAACAGAATAAGCTGAACCAATAAGCTATAAAATAAGCCGAAACAATAAGCACTAAATAAGCCAAAACAATAAGCACTAATTAAGCCGAAACAATAAGCACTAAATACACTGAAACAATAAGCTGCACTAAAGAAGCGGAAACATATAAGTCCAAAACTAAGCCGAAAATAAGCCAATAAGCCGAATAAGCTATAAGCTAAACCAAACATCCTTTTTACCCTTTTACATCAAAATAAGCCACACAAACTTGATGATGCAATTTTATCAAATGTTTTTTGTTTTTGTTTTTGTTTTTGTTTTTTTGTTTTTGTTTTTTTGTTTTTTTTTTTTTTTTTTTTTTTTTTTTGTTGTTTCTTTTTTTGTTTTGTTTTGTTTTTTTTTTTTTTCTTTGTTTTTTTTTTAAATAATAATTGAACCACGTAAGCTTTAGTATGCAATTTTTGTAAACTTTCCTTATGCATATTTTTATGATCAACTTGCACTTTTGAAATGTATAAATGATGAGAATTAAGAAAGTACAAGAAAAAAAATGGAAAGATTACTTACAAAGAATAAGGATTATGGTGGATTAGTAAATAACACAAACCCAAAACACTAAACTATATATACCCAATATCTTCATTTAATAACAACAAAATGGATTGCTGTTGTTTGTGGTTGGCATTCGAATCACAGAAACAAGAGGAAGAAGAAATAAATATATTGTTGTGTTGTTGTGGTGTTGTAATAGAATGAAATGAGAAGAATTCATTAAGATGTTTTAGGTCTGAATCTGACTACCACATCTTACCAGTAAATGGTGGCTAGAAAGTCTAAATCTGAATGAAATAATGTTATTTATTTTTGTATAATTGTCTGAATGATTTTAAATGCTCGTTTCTGCAATTTATTTAAGTAACTTATGTATAAATATGAAACAAGATTTTTTATCATAAATATAACATAGTTAATAAACCATCAAATATATTATATTAACACGAGTCTTCAATCTCTTATCGAGGAAAAGGCAGTAAGACAAGTCCCCCTCCTCTTACTGAGTAAAATGTTATATATCTAACTAGGTCTATCTCAAAAGAAAAAAACAAACAAGCAAAACGTCTACCCACCTTTTACTGGTAAGAGTAAGAGGGCTAGTAAGACTTTTAAAGAAAAAAGAAAAAAGAAAAAAAACAAACACAACCTTAGTATTCTTTTATTGAGAAAGTGGTAAGTGTTTAGAAAGATCTATGGACAAATAGGGGTTTACCTACTAGGCAAGGTCTCAAGTTCAAGTCTTGTTTAGGACGATAGAGGTTTCCTCCCGCGTGCGTAAAGGAATTGTGTCATTGCCTTCTGGGCTGGAACCTGGTTGTATGAGCTCGCTACGCCTGCTGAGCTAGGGGTCATGTAGCCACGATTACCGTAAAAAAACATGAATATTAATGGTAGTAAAGGAGGTGGCGTGGGAATTGAGTGAGAATTTCCAAATGTTTGAGATTTTGTTGAAAATCTTAGATTTTGTCTAGCATGACAATTAGGACTTTTAGTATTTAGTTGGTAAGTTGTATAATATCTTGGGAACATTTTCAAAACATGAACCATAAATTAAGGAGGGTGAGGCGTGTGACTGAAAAAAAGAAGCAAAGAAATATGGTTTGTGTTGATTTTGATAGTATTTATGTTTAAAGTGTGTAGTTTTGATCCGGTAATTGAAAACGTGAAGTTTTCAATACGCGAAACTCAAAATAGGGTAACGTAAAAATTTAAAAATTATAAAAAGATTATAACTTGTCAAATTAAGAAATTTTAAAGTTTTAGATGATCCACGAGCTTGCCGGAGTGTTAACATTGTTAAAACTAAAAACGTAGACTTAAAACGCATAAAGCATAAAAGGTGCAAAGTTATCTAGAATGTAACTTATAAAATATCATTTGAATTTTTAGAGTAGTTTAGTAAGTAATAAAATGTATTAATTTAATCATTGGAGTATTGGGTATATTATGCATACATATAAACTATAAAAATCTTTTATTTACTTAAGTGAATTAAATAAATAAATATGCAAATGTAATTGAAACGAAATGAGAATTGTAGTAAATTGTTATACGTAAATTGTTCTCAGGTAAACTTCAAAATAAGTAGTTTGAGTTTTATAAATAGTATTGACTTGTAAAATAGCAGGTTGTTATAATAATAATAATAATAAAAATAATAATAATAATAATAATAATTTATTATTATTATTATTATTATTATTATTATTATTATTATTATTTTATAAGTATCAGCGGTTACCCGAATCGAAACATGTTTTATATACATGTAGTTTTAAACAAATTGAGGTTGGATTAAAAATATGTGCAGTAGAATAAAATATATAGAAAAATACTTTGTAACTTTAGCTTTATTAATTGTATTTCTTAAATTGTTGTTTTTGTGTTTGAATAGTTTGTATAATATTCTTTAAATTGTTGTTTTCGTGTTTGAATAGTTTGTATAATATGCTTTGTTATTTGTGTTAGTGATATTTAATACAGAAATTGTATTTAAGTTAGTTGTACAATATGCTTGAAAATTTGTATTTCTTATATTAAAGGCGTTTTAATAACTGCATTAATTATATTTATTGAATAGTTATTTTATAAATGTAATTGTGCAAAAGTTAATTGTACATTTTGCTTTAGTATTTATATTCATTTAAAAGTCTGTACCACATTAATTGATCATTTAAAACTAACAAAGAGTGTTTTTGTTGTATCTTAAGCTTTAAAAATTGTACATCTTAAAATTGAGAGAGAGAGAGAGACAGAGAGAGAGAGAGTCATATATTCTTTATATGCAGTACAAATACGTTGAATAATTTCAAAGAGAGAGAGAGTCATATATTCTTTATATGCAGTACAGATACGTTGAATAATTTCTATGTTATAGGCCATGCAACATTTATGTTATTAAACCATGCAAAACATGTTTGTCATGCCATCATAACTATATATTCAACGTATAAACAAACAATTAAACACATTAATAAACTAAACCCATATTATTTTCATTTATTTGTCTATGTGGGACAAATCTTCTATTCTAAATTTCCTAAGATTTCATTCAAACTTGACTTATGTTGTTTTGAAAATAATTACCCAACATATGCTTAGATTTATGATTATGTTCAATAGATGTTAACTTGGATTTGTTATATGTGAGTGACCCATCAACCTCGAAGTTGTGGGTTCATGCCTCGTTAGAGACATTGTTAGATATTATGTGTGAGATAGGTGGGATAGGATTATAAAAAGTTGTCGTACTAAAGAAAAAAGAAAAACTTAATTGGTTAAGTTATTGTTAAAAAGGTGTCGGCTAAGTACTCGCAATTGTGGCAAATTGTCTTTCTCCTTGATCTAATAAGTTACTATTTCAATTAAAAAGGAAATATATCCCAATGTAGTGCTATATATAGTTGAAAAACTTATTAATAATTACAATGAGTTCATTACTCAAGTTCCGTTAGTTGTTATTCTGATTTGAAATATGGTAAATATATTCCTTGAAAATAGTCTCGCTTGATATGGTCATTTTGGTGTGGAGATATCTCTTTTTGTGTTTCTTAATGAGTTTCGTGAGATGGGTTGCTGAAAGAAGGTTGAAAGAAATCAAAGAAATTTGATGTCATTGAGGTCATTTGTGAAAAAGGCAAAACAAACATCTACAATGGGGTCATGGGAGGAGTCGTCGGCCAAGGTTGCGGTCCTAAATCTCCAATAAATGTCTCATGCCTCTTTTCTCTTAACAAATAAAAACAAGTATATTGTTAGAAATCATCAAAGAAAAGAGCACTAGAAACTTGAAAATAAAGAGCTTTGATGCCAATTAAATTAAACACACTCACGATAATACATAACCCATGGTTAAATCACAAAAAATCATAGTTAGATACATAAATGACCGCAAACACACTTCTATGATGTCTTGACTTAACCAATTTATTCTAGTAGATACATAAATGTGTTGAACAATAAAAAGTTTTGATCAACTTTTATTACATGATAGTTAACTCCAGGGATTCATTCAAACTTGGAGAATCTTCAGGGATTTGACTCTTTGGCAGTGCGTGCCACTTGTCAAGGTATGCCATAGAATTCATATCAAGGTTAGGAAGTTGGCGCCCTTTAAGGATATTCATGATCACTTTGGATTTTCCAAGAATACGAGCTGCAGTGCGGATACTGTCTTGCCTTTTCTCTATTGCATCGTGATGGCACTTCATGGTTATGATGCGTGGTAAATTGGTAAAGCAAGCAAGAAATATATCTGCAATTATTTTTGATACCCATTCAAAGACTTCCACATCTGTGGGCCACTCTTCTTGTTCGCTGCAATGGATCAGTATGGTTTGGCTTATTCGGTACATGGTGTTCGCGGCAAGAACACTTTCATGTGAGTAATCTTGGCTTCCATTTTTGTTGCTCTTGGACTGCACTATTTTGGCTGCTCTATCACCCAACCATTGAAGAATGTCTTTTGATGTTTTTCCTTTACAAGCATTCTTTTGAAGATCAACTTGTAGCCAAGTACGATATACTTCAACTTCTATGCCCACACGCCTAGATGCTTTTCTTGCCTTCACCAATTCTTCATTTACATTGAGGCTCTCTTCGATATGTTTTACAAATTCGAGACCTTCGGTCATGCTTACATGTAACCCCTTGACGTTATCCTTTGCTATGTTAGGAAGTGCACCAGCAATGGCTGTTAACGTCACTGCTACCAGACTCCAAGAATTTTGGGCTTCTACTGAGTATAAAGGCTGTACTTTGTCATTATCAAACTTTAATACTCCGCTGAATCCTTTAGATTTTGTCAGAAGCTTTATCAGATTTTTAGGCTCTTCTTTTTCAGATGCATGAAGAAGTCGAGTTATAGAGTTGAGTGTATTTTTTTGTACTCTCTTTGAAAGCTTTACATCATCTTCAATTTGTAATACATAAGTCGTATATTCTTCCATATCGGATTTCACATTGACGTGAGAGACTTTTGCTTCCTTTTCAAAGATTTCAATCAATAATTTGCACAAGTACCAGCAACTTGACAGTAAGAGCAAAAATAATACTGGAACAAGACAAGCGATTTTACACGTAACCACAGCCATCAATTGCAATGCAATGCAAAAGTTTAAAATCACGTTTTTGAGGAAATTGAAGGTTATTTTGCAGTGACGGCCTGGGATATGTGAACTGACAAGGCTGAGTTTCCACACTTGAAACATTTGGATCCAACGTTTCTCAACTCTGAACACATTTAGATGGCTCTTGCTTAATTTCGTGGAGAGGTTGAAATAACTAATGCTCGTCAAACATCGAAAAAGTGGTGCTATACTACCTACTACAACCCCACAAAACTGCACGATGATAATTACTTTTAGTGACCCCTTATAATCTGTGTCGTCTTCATTGGGATAATATAATTTTAAATCGATAAATGAATAAAAAACACAGACTAAGCATAAAATCCCAAATGCAGAAGAAACCTCAGAACAAGCAATCGAAAATTGGGGGTTACCAGTTTCTGCCATCATCCAATACTTTTTGACATTGTGCTCGAGTTCTTCCGAGGAGAACTTTATATCTTGAGGATATGAAGCCACTTTGTGCAACTCCTTGTATTTGTGATCTAAAATTCTTCTTGAAGCTGGAACTGTCAAAGCTATTGAAAACACCAATAGAAGAGGATAAAGCAATAAAAAAAAGTCCGCTGGATAAAAATTCCAAGCTAAACTTTGGATCAATATATTTGCGGTAATGGTGATCAAGAGAATACCCCATGCTATCATGTTTACAAGAAGTTCTTTGTCATCCATAAGCCCTAAAGAAGGGAGAAAATTGGCTAACATAACGACCAAAAAAAGGATGCTACCAAACTCTACAACACTTTGGTTATCCGTGTCTGCAGATAAATCCACCGGTAGCTTCATTGCTATTGCGATAAGTGAGATAGATACAGTATTCAGAGCGAAAAATTTGTTTGGAAACCAGAGTTTCCATTGTCGAATTCCTAGGAAGGCATCGGCTGCCATTGCAAGAGTGCAAGCTAAAGATGCCCCAGCAATATACAACCCCACCCATGGCATGGCTTCCTGAGGATCTTGCATTCTTTTAGTCGAGATATGAAACATATTTAATTTAGTAGTGCAAAAGCTAACAAAGGCTTTGAGATGTATATATATATATGAAAAAACATATTTTAAGAAAGTGACTTAGACTTATTTTGAAGTTGTAGGAAAGATCGTTGAAATTTGAACGTGTCGTTCTCAGTGTAAACACAGGAATTATTGAACCAAGCTTTACCCAAAGTAAACGCATAAATGTTCAATTATATCATGTGAATCCATGCTTATTATTCGTATCATGTGAATCCATAAATGTTCAATTATATCATGTGAATCCATGTTCAATTATATCATGTTCAATTATATCATGTGAACCCAAAGTAAACGCATAAATGTTCAATTATTGAACCAAGCTTTACCCAAAGTAAAGCATTTTCGTCAATCAAATTATTAACCCATGCTTATTATTCTTATTGCAATGACTTAGAAATTGACTTTTTTTTTTATATGTTCTTAAAGAGAAAAGTTCAATTATAGACCTTTATTTTGATGCTTATTGAATACCACCACCATATTTGTCGCTACAATAATATACCAACACCGCCGCCGCCGCTGCTGTTGTCATAATCACCATCATTATATCTTCGTACATACAAACATAGAGTAAGATCTAATGAACTATAAATAATTAATTATATCAAATTGATGAGAAAGTTTGTAAAAGAGATTATGATCAGTTTTGTGTGATTTAAAAAAGTTAGTGTGTGGATTTGCTATGATTCTATAGATAAAAGATGATGGTTGAAGATTTAGAAATCGAAGCAAAGGAGTATGCAATTCGCGAGGTTGCAAAGCTATTGTCGCTTCCCTAGCTTTTGTTGTTGATTTCTTGTATTAAATCCAACTACATTGCACGACAACAGATTATCTTTTACTGTTTTATTTTGGTGTACATAGTTGTTGTTACGGTAAATTGCAAATTTAGTCACTAAAGTTGTCTAAATGCGCAAAAAATACACCGAGATAAAAGTTATGCAAAAACAACATTAATCTTTCATTTTTTTGCAAATCAGCCACCGAGAGCTAACTTCCGTTATTTTTCTCGTTAAGTGCCATGCCACCGAGGATAGTATCATCATTTCACTGTTCCCAATGCACGACTTTGTTTCAATGGCTAAATTTGCAAATAAAAACTTAACTTTCTAAACACTATTCATCATCTCCTCATTTAATTTTCTATTGAATTTATATTTAATTTTAAATAATTATGAAGAACATCACCACCCTCTGCCATCACACAACCAATACCACCCCCTATATCAATAGTAAAAAGAATTTTATAGTGTGTTATATAGCATAGATGTGGATGAGTTTTTGGAAACAATTAATGTTAGAATTAAATAAAACAAGTCTCATCTTTTGATTTAGAAAATATAGTAGAAACAATTGGGCCTGTTTAGCAAGAGCTTTTTAAGAAGCTGTTAGCTTTTTGTTACAAAAATAATATCTTCTAAAACAAGTGGCCCCGTTTGGATATATTAGCTTCAAGCTTTTATATCAAACAAAATCTCCTAAACGAAAAGCTGATCCATGAAGCTTTTTAAACATTTTAGAGCTATTAAAACTTTAAATTACTGATATACCCTCCAAACATTTATTTTCAATAATAAATATGTCTTTTTATGTCATTTTACATCTTATAATTATATTTAACAGCTAATTTGCCAAACACTTTTATTAAAAAAAAAAAAAAATACAGCTTGTAGCTCATGGTAACAGCTTTGCAGTTTACAGTTTATAGCTTAAAGCTAGTTTCGCCAAACATACCCAAGGTGGTCAAAAGTTGTCATTCATAGTTTTTGAAATTTAACGTGGGAACATTGTTATCGCAATTTGTTTAAAAAATTTGCAACATTAATCATGAGATGTGGGCTATGATTGTATCAACGGGAAAACAGATGGTTGCGTGTATCAATGGGAAAATGACGGTTTTCACTTTATAAAAAATTGACTTTTTTTTACCTTATATATTTTTTTGAAGGATTTCACCTTATAAAAAAAATGGATGGTTTTCAAAGTGGACGACAACTTTAAATACTCAGTTGTCTCCTATTACACTAAGAATGTCGGGTAATACCCATGAGAATCGAAAACCAAAACCGAACTAAACTAAATAAAACCGAACCGAATTTACCAAAATCAAACCGAAAACCGAATTCACATAAATATAATATATATTTTTTTTCTATATTTATATATATAAAAGAACTATTTAAACTCTTTCCTAGTATAAACATAACTATTTTTAAGGTTGAAATTTTGTTGTGCTAAAATTCTGTATAGTTAAACGAAAAAATATAAATTATGTAATTCGGGTTATTCAGGTTAACACGAAAACTAACCGAACCGAATAAATCAACTTAATAACCGAAATTATGAACACCCCTAAAACCAAGTTTGATACTCAATTATCTCCTACTTATTAAAGCAATTTTTTTTCTTTATTATTATTATTATTATTTTTTATATAGCAATGTTGTTTGAAATTTTAAGTGGGACAATAAAGTTTTAAAAATGCATTATAGGTAGTATTAAACATATTTTTATGTTTAAACAAAACATTTGTGTCCATCATATGTAGTGGAGATAATTAAATTTTGGTTTCAGTTTCGAAATATTATTCCCGTTGAATCTAAAATAGTTGCTGTATTTTTTCGTCACAACCTCTCCTCTCAAACCAACCGCTTAGAGTTGTTGTTTCTCTCACAAAAATATTACCCCAAAAATTGAAAAATCCAAAAAATATATTCTGAACGAAAATGAAAAGCCTTAAAGGGTTTTTCATCATTTTCAATTATCTACAAAACCCTTTAACAGTTTTAACCCATATCCAACACATCATGAGGTCTGTCATTCTTTATAATCCCATCTTTTATATTATGAAATATGAAAAATGTTTTCTATCATTGTTTTGATTTTGTATAATTGTGTCTATTTGGTTAAGATTATATGTTGGCTTATCAGCTAATTCGATTTCGGCTTATATTTCGTAAGCCCAAATGTTCCGGCTTCTTCCGAGTTAGAGTATATAAGCTTAGTATGATATAATTAACTTATATAAACCCATAAGTCTCAAAATAAGCTAGAAAATTCGAAGCGGAAATTTATTTTGCTGATAAGACAACAAATAGCTTTAAAACACCCCATAATGAGCTCATAAATCAATTAATAAGCCGGAAAAGATGTGCTTATGAAAAAAAAGCCGAGCCGAATAAGCTCATTAGCCCCATAATAAGCTTAAACAAACACCCTCTAAAGATGTTTTTCTATGTGGCTTTATTGTACCAAAGAGAACATCATGCTAGATTTTATTGTATATGATAGAAATAGGGTTGTTACTATAGGACTATTGTAAGGAATAATGAACCTATGTAGTTTCACCCAAAACGTGGTCAAGGGAGGGCTTTATCTAGTTTGAGTCTTGGCGGTAGGTTGGGTGACTTAGTCGGCCAAAAAGTCGAAAGCCATGGCTACCAAAAAAATTGTTGTTAAGTTCTTAGAAGTATTTTTGTGATTGATTAGTCTAGAAATGAAATCTAAAAACAAAACAAGTTTTGGGATTTAATTGGTTGTTAATAATGAAGTTTGAGGTTAACGACTCAAAAGAATAAAGTTTCATAGTATTTTGCTAACAAAAAAAAGGTCTCAATCGACTACGAAAGTACCGTAGGACGTGACGGAAAGTATAGAGTTTGTTTTTAGAATAAGCCTTTACTTTAACACTGATAAATTTGGCGTAACGTCACCATTTTCTTGCTATAGAAGGCCACTTATCTAGATTAGAAATATTATTTGTATAATTGACCTATGGCATAAATCGTGTTGTGGCACACCATTAGAAGTTCTAGCGCTACTTGTTATTTTATGTGCTATATAGGATTCGAAAGCTACTTACATTTGTAAAATAGAAAAACTGATACATATGGTATATTATGTACTATAGTTTTGCCTTTTGAGTACCAAATTGTTGTTTGATTTTCTTATTTGTTGGTGAGGATTTTTGTTATTTGTTTTTCGATTAGTTTTTTTGGATAAAGAGATGCATATGATCATAATTTTGAGGGTTTAGCGTGTTGATTTTTTACACTGTGCTAATGGAATTGGCTTAGTGTAATATTTTCTAGTAATCATTCCTTCAACGTTTTTTTATAGTTATTGGTACCCATGCAAATATTCACTACCACATGATGGTGATATAAGTGTCGCTTTTTCGGCCAACATAAAATCCCATCTAAACATTGGTGGATAATTTTTGATCATGGTAATCATCACAAGAATTTATGGAGTTACTAGAGTAGCATTTTTTTCACTACAAAATATTATATTTTTTAACGGTTTTTAATCACTTGTTCGTAAATTCGAAAATTGTAGGCATGTGGAAATATAGATATTAGGGTGGAACATATGAAACGCATAAACATGGTACTCTCTGTTTGAATTATAATAACATGACAATCATAAATAAACCAAAACACATCAAGTAAACATATAGCGGAAGCAATTATAACAAGACCATAATATGTAATTAATTAATCAAAACATAAATAATAAACGTACCTTAATGATTCTAACCCGAACAAGAATCAAAAGCAATCTTCCGGAACCAATTCCCCAATATAGGGTTTATGTGAACAAACCAAGAGACAAGCAATAATATGCTTGATTCACGATCTTGTACACACGTACTACTTCAAGCAAACGCTTATGCAAGTAAGACGAGCACAACACACGCTTAGAATAACAAGTCTCGACTACCTTCACTTAATGGGGCTTGTCGAAAATTGCTAGAGAAAAGAGAAGAGAAGAAAACACACAAGTTAGGTTTTCAAGTTATATCAATAGAATAAAACCTTGTGTGTTTATATAGGGTAGAAATCTTGTGTTAAAAGCTTCACCAAGCGATGTGGGATACAATTCCCAATCGTCCCTACACCCTTAAAGGGTTTACGAAACCTTCTTGACATTCAAAGTTTCATCTATCGTTCTTCCTTTTCATTCGTCTAATAATCGTTATCCATTTCCGTTAAACATTAACGATCATTACGTGTTTGTGTTCTAATAATTAATATAACATTTATATAATTATTACTCATTTACTTTTCATACGTAAAGTGTGCAATCCCGTGATCTCGAGTTCGATCCTAACATACGTCTACTAAAATAATGTCCATATTCTAACAGCTCCCACTTGGACATATTTTAATAGTGTAATCACATCGGTTAGCGTCTTGCAACACGCCGATGCCTCTAGTACGATCTCGAGTAAGGCTCCTGGAAAAACCTTTTAATGATTTCTCATTATTATTATCCTTTTGTTTCTAATACCACGTTAATAAGGATATGGATTAAAGTCATTCCTTAATTAACCATTCTGTTTCTCGTTGTTTGTGATTGATTAAGATTACCAAATCTTCTGAACATATTCAGGGAAGATCTTGGGTGCGGCCACACATACATCTTACCAACCCTACGAGGGGCCCAGCAGTATTAAACTCCAAAAATAAATTTGAAGGAACAAATTCTATCTTGACTACAAGCAAAACCCACAAACTTTGTAACACTTTCGAAAACAACCCTTATGACTACCAGTTACGTATAGCGTTAAGTTGTTCCACAAAAATGTACTACATTCATGACACTTATCTTGCATCTCAAGTCTGAGGATAACTTCTCATGATTTACTTAATAACAAAATCCATAAAGTAACATCATGTAGTTGGGATAAGTCCTATATTCGGTATCATTGAATATCATCTGAAATGGCATGACTACGCATCAATATACTTTAAGTATATTATACCAACCTTCAGATTTGTCTTGATTTAATAATATTCCCATATTATTAACTGACAATGGACAATTTAAGAATAACCTTTATTCATGGATTTAAACATACAAATATAGGATACAATATATTATAAATTAAACATACCATGTATTTTAATTTATCATAATAATTGTTTAACATCCTTTATCCAAATACTAAATAGATCAATGCATGATAACTCTTGTTGATGAATTATGTCTCAAGCAATGACATTCATACTTGTTGACAAGACATAAATCATCCAACTTGATCTATCGGAATTTTAAGAATACTTATTTCAAGAATTCAACTATTGAAATTCTTATATGTGCATAGTCAACTATTTTGATAATGCCATATTTCATAAAAATGTGAGACATCCTTAACCACCAATTTATGATAATTAAACTTCCAAACATTTTAAAGTTTAAAGTATTCTTATTCTCTTAATGTATAATGCAACTATGCTTTTAGTAAGCATAACTAGTACATATAGTCAAAGATGAAATCCTTACCATGACTAGTATTGAGTGTCATCTCAATTTCATTAGCATCATTGTATGCAACAACAATATGCTATTAAAACTATCCGTAAACTATAATATCTATTGTGTAATGTTTGATGCCTTTCAAACTTTCAAGTTTGTTGGCTAAGACAATTTTCACAACAATTGAAAAATTGTTCATCTATAGAATTTGGAAGCTGTTCCAGATTTAGGATGTAATTCTATAATCAAACATATCCTTTTAAGAATTTTACACAAGTTATCTATTAACTTATAATTAGATATTAATATTGCCAAATCATCTTGTAATCAAGCATGATACAACAAAACATGATGTTCATGAAAAATCTTTGAGTCATACTTAGATTTTATTCATGTCATACATAACTATTTAGATTTTCTAAATAATATATCATGTTATATTAGATTTATTTACCGCACATGTTTCAACAATAACATTCATTCCAAGGTTGTATGTCCTATTTCCTAAATCTTACAAGTAAAAGTTCATTCCAAACTAAGACTTAACTTTTAACTTATATGGAATGTTACTTTTTATATGTTCTACAACATATATGATTTAAGAAATTATACATAATACTCCCACTAGCTTTTAGGAATACTTAGAAATTATCTTATTTCAATTATAAATCAAAACATGAATTTAATAATTAAACATAAGAGTAATCTTCTAGATGCATGCATTTATCCATCCATGGATTATTGCACCATGTACACTTTCAAAGATTTATTTGAATTCATAAACTCCTTTTGATTACTTATCGTCCTCGCTCAAGTAATCTCTCAAGAAAGAGTTTTGATATTCCATTGTCAATGACAATCATAATCTTTGTATATTTAATGTGTTTAGAATAGAATATTCAATCACAGTTAATTGCTTAAATGTGATTAATAATTTTGTCATAAAACATACATTAAATACGTGTACAACATTGTCCATATGATTTCTATACAAAGATTTAAACCACAAAGTTACCTAATCTTTGAAGAAACTCATCTTCATTTACTAGTCTAACTATTAAGATAAATCAAATTTCAAAATTGATTATCGTTATGGACAGCATCTTAATCATTCATATCATGTATACTTTACCCAACTTCATATTTGGTAATGTATCATAATGATTATTAGGTTTACAAGAATCCTGTAAATCATAGCCCTCAGCATATTAATCAAATATCTGAGATATATTGCTATTCTATGAATGATAATTCCATTATCTTGAGATTTAACATTTAAATATCAAACTTTATCATCTTGAGATTTAACATTTAAATGTCAAACTTCATCATGATATTTACTAGTGTATTTTTAGAAGATTATGTATCTTGTAATTTTATCTTTTAAAGATCAAAACTCCCACTTGCTTTTAGTAATTTAAAGACTATCCTTAAATACTTGACAAATTAAGCAATAATACTATATTCTCTTTTGGGATATCACAAATACATATTGACAGTTCCTAACTTAATTTTGTTAATAACCTCTTCATAAGTAGTTAAACAAATTTGGAACTTCAATTTAAGACTTAATGTGATTCATCACATTCATCACATTCCATCATATGATAATGTCTTATTAATCTTCTATGTTGGAGTTTTATTAAATATGTCCAAGTCATACTCAACATTCTAACCTTGAAAACTTTTGGAAGAAAAGAAGTCATAGTTATCTTTAATCAAACAATATAACAAGAGTTTGATTTTCCTAACTGAACATACCATAAACATTTGATATTTCATTAGTATTAATATTGTAAGACAATCTAACAATATTAAAGATAACCTTATTCCTTTTGACTTGTCTATTTACCAACTAATTTATTATAATGGTATAATAGTATTTCAAGCCGATTACATGCTTTATAACACAAGTACTTTTGACAAAGTCACTTCATGTCCATGTCTTTATAATAAAACATAAACTGTTATAATCCCACTATACGTTATAAGTCATTTAACAATTTAATAACTTCATGTATATGTCTTAATTAAAAAAACATAACAAGATAACGTCTTACTTTATTATAAGTCTTGTAACAATTAAAAGACTTTATGTTTATATCTTTATTATGAAACATAAACATGTTTAACTAAAGTAATTATGAACACCATCTTTTGGTTTCAATAGTAATTTCAAGTTAATATATTACTTCACAATAATGTAAATAACATTATTTCTTCATTTATTTATGTCATTCCAAGAACACATAAATATTCAGATTGAAGTAGCATTAGATTACTTAATTAATTTATGTCATTCCATGAATTCATAAATCTATAAATTAAAGTAGTCTTGATATCATATTGACACATGTTCTAATAGGTATCTAATTTAGAAACTGCAAATTCTCATAGTTCAATTACATCAGTTGATCTGCTAGTAATGAAAATATGAAATTCACCTTGTTGTTGCAATCTAGTTAAGCTCTTACATAACATAAATTGTAACACCAAGTGTTTCTTGAATTAACCTAGTATAATTCATATCAGAACATTATTCTAATTTAGAAACTGCAAATTCTCATAGTTCAATTACATCAGTTGATCTGCTAGTAATGAAATATGAAATTCACCTTGTTGTTGCAATCTAGCTAAGCTCTCACATAACATAAATTGTAACACCAAGTGTTTCTAGAATTAATATTAGAACATTATTCTCTTACCTTGTAGTCAAGAGAATTCATTAAATCATATCTTTATGAGTTGTTTCTTGCACACAATAAAGATAACATTTCTCCCACTTGTGCATGGAACAATCTCATATAGTTGATAAACAACATGCCATGCATTTGTTTATGTGTTCAATAAGATTGTGTCATAGATTTTAGCATAACAAGTATATGTAAAACAACAATGTCTAGTAAGGAAACGTACAAGACTATCCTTAAAAGTATGAGTGTCTACACTTGGAAAGTAATTATCTTTAGCTACCAAGATATCAAAGCTTGTAACTCCCACTGAATTAAAGATTATTATAATAATTCCTTATTTAGTGATAAGTACACAATACTCCCACTGAATTTGACAACATTGTAAATGTTTCATATCCAGTGAAAACAAATATTGTGTCTTTAACTTTCCTACACCTTTAAATGTCCATGCGTAACAATTACTTATGCACTAAAGAGTGTATTCTACTACGTTAATGATGTACTATCCACCAAATGCTTTTAACTTGAAAAATTGGGCATGCAATTTCTTCCTTAACAGGTCTACCATCCTACAATGTATGTAGCACCTTTAAAATAAAACAACTAGTTTGTCTTTAAACATTTTGCGGTAATTAGTCTAGATTCTAATTATAATAACTCATAAAATGTCATACATAATTTTCTGTTAACCAAATATCATATTTGTTATTAAGAATTTAATCACCGAATGAGGATGATAAAATCCCTATAAAAAATGTATACAATTTTCTTAACCATTAAAAATTTGCTATGAGTTATCTTAGAATTTAGACATATCTAATATTCCTATTATCCTTTCTCATTCATGAAAAGGAATAGGATTGTGTCTCACTCTTCCTTCATAGAAAGGAGACTTCTTTTGTCTTTTAAGTAAATATTTCTTAATCAAACTTTTGTTTGAAAACAGAACTAGATCAATTTACCAAAGCCCAAAGTGCGTTTACGGTTTGAACGTTGCATTAATACATTAAAACGAATTACAAAATTCAATTTCAGTATTTTCGATAATTAGATCTTTAAGAAAATAAAATACCCATTGGTAAATATTCATATAAACCATAGTATTTCCTTAAAGCTAGGATCCTAAATTGACATAGTACCATTACATCAGTTGATCTGCTAGTAATGATAGTATTCAACAAGGTAATTGTCGAACAATAATTGCCAATATCCTATTGCAATTCCTAGATTTATGGGATTTACAATCATAAAACTTTTGTATTGTAAGCATGTTTCATCCCTATCTTAATGCCTTGAGTCCAAGTCTCACTTCCTACTCAATTTAAGTCGTCTAACTTAAAAACTGCAAACTCACAAATCCATCACATCAGTTGATCTGCTAGCAATGAATTTATGAAATTTACCTTTCCATTGTAATCTCGCCAAGTCTCACTATGACGTAAATTACAACTTCAAGTGTTCTTAATTAGATGGCATTCAACTTAATTTACAAGGGTATAACTATTTTGATGTGATCAAAATAATGTATGAAGAAGCATGCATACAACTTCATAACATTGGTTTTTCAAAACAATTTTATTACCAATTAGCTAAGAGTAAAATAACAAAGTTTTGATTGAGGTATCGGGTTCACCAATTAAAGAATAACCATCAATTATCGTTCACTATATCGTACTTTTGCTTAAGCCCGAAGGCTTAGTGTTTCGGATAATCATTGTGGAATTGTGGATTATTCACCCTTAAGATGACAATGTACATGTAATGGTTGTTCGGTAAGTCTAATTTACACACAAACGAGCGTTAAGACATGAATGTTGTCTATCTAAGGCCACAATTTAATGCGTTGCCATCCTTATACCCATCTTGTAGTGTGTAAACTTCGGTCGAGCCTATTTAACCATTACGTACAAAAACATCAATCAACCAATCCTTTGAGATTTAAACTCTTAAAAACCAAAACAATTTCGCCATTATTTAGTCCGTATTATTTTTCTATTCAAAAAATTACCCTTTTTGTTTATATAAACATGTCTAACACAATAAATAAACAAAACAAGTAATTATATAATAAAAAATAAAACAACTAAATAAACACATATACATAATCATAACAATTAAATATGTATAAAACATGTAGCCACATGCAAATCTTATTCAAAAGTCCTATTAATAATCAAATCTAGGTGTATAACGTATTAATTCAATTAGGGCTTTCTTTTTCTTGGAAAAAGAGCCACATACATCGATAAATCGATTGCGTAAGCCAAAATTAAATAAATACCACATAGCACATAATTGATTACTTAATATTGGATTTTTCCCCAATTCGACATCTATTAATAAATTTACATGTTTTAATATAACTTAACCATTAATTCATATAAACAATTTAAACCATTTAAATTATAACACAATATAAAAATCCATGCAAATATGCACTTTTCATGAATTTAGCTTAACAATTAACATATTGCACCAAGATCATTTACTAAAACGCATAACAATTACATGACATCTTAGGGTTTCTAATCATATTAAAAAATTAAAAACCATAAACCCTAAAACCCTAATAAGGTCAATCGACCCATAATAAATTTTAGGGTTAGGAATCTAACAAATAAACCCTAAAAACATGTAACTAAACGAATCAAGATCCAATTTATATGCGTTTCGATAATTAATTACACATTATAACGGCTCTAGATGCCACTGTTGGAATTATAATAACATGACAATCATAAATAAACCAAAACACATCAAGTAAGCATATAGCGGAAGCAATTATAACAAGACAATAATATGTAATTAATTAATCAAAACATAAATAATAAACGTACCTTAATGATTCTAGCCCGAACAAGAATCAAAAGCAATCTTCCGGAACCAATTCCCCAATATAGGGTTTATGTGAACAAACCAAGAGACAAGCAATAATATGCTTGATTCACGATCTTGTAC
Source organism: Artemisia argyi (assembly GCA_030686995.1). NCBI lineage: Eukaryota > Viridiplantae > Streptophyta > Magnoliopsida > Asterales > Asteraceae > Artemisia > Artemisia argyi. The sequence continues at coordinate 169,813,638 of CM060691.1, forward strand.
ACACGTACTACTTCAAGCAAACGCTTATGCAAGTAAGACGAGCACAACACACGCTTAGAATAACAAGTCTCGACTACCTTCACTTAATGGGGCTTGTCGAAAATTGCTAGAGAAAAGAGAAGAGAAGAAAACACACAAGTTAGGTTTTCAAGTTATATCAATAGAATAAAACCTTGTGTGTTTATATAGGGTAGAAATCTTGTGTTAAAAGCTTCACCAAGCGATGTGGGATACAATTCCCAATCGTCCCTACACCCTTAAAGGGTTTACGAAACCTTCTTGACATTCAAAGTTTCATCTATCGTTCTTCCTTTTCATTCGTCTAATAATCGTTATCCATTTCCGTTAAACATTAACGATCATTACGTGTTTGTGTTCTAATAATTAATATAACATTTATATAATTATTACTCATTTACTTTTCATACGTAAAGTGTGCAATCCCGTGATCTCCAGTTCGATCCTAACATACGTCTACTAAAATAATGTCCATATTCTAACACTCTCTACGGCCACATATTATTGTTCTTCTTACAATTATATGATGTTCCAAATTAATTGTCTACTATTTAAAATAGAAGTCGGAATTATTTAAGTTCACCAAATTACCCCCTTTGAGAAAGTAATTAGTGTTATTTCAAAATCAATATATCTCAACGATCAACTAATTTTACATCATGTCTAAAGAATCTTTACATATTAGTAATTAAAATTAGAGTCAATTGCAAGAATCGTCCCTATGGTTTGCCCAAATTGCAGATTTCGCCCATAAGTTTTCGAAAGTGCAAGCGGCCTCCCTGTGGGGAGTTTTTGGTTCCGTTTTGTTCCCTGGCCATGGACTAAACTTGCAATTTTGAGCAAACTAAACTTGCAATTTTGAGCAAACCATAGGGACTAAACTTGCAATTTTGAGCAAACCACAAGGACCAAAACGGAACCAAAAACTCCCCATAGGGAGGCCGCCTGCACTTTCGGAAACTTAGGGACGAAATCTGCAATTTGGGCAAATCACATGGACGATTCTTGCAATTTACTCTTAAAATTATTATTTACAAAATTAAATGAAAGCATAAAATAAATGTCAAAATTTTTTTTTTTTTTTTTTTTTTTTTTTTTTTTTTTTTTTTTTTTGCAAAAATCAAAGTAGTAATAATCAAACTTTCGGACACTAATTTTGTGATGGAATGAGTAAAATGTATGAATAACAAAAGCATGCCATTACATGGTTAAGTCTCAATAACGACCTATGACAAGTCTCTTTATGAAGTTTGAGCTGCATTGTTACAACTCAAAAAGGATATTCTTTTTATAAGGACAAATAGGTGATGAGGCGAAAAAATGATCCGTTTTTAGGGGGTCATTTAAGCCCGAATCCGACTTTATTTGATCAAATATTGCCCTAAATCGTTCCTTTTGTGATTTTAGGTGTTTGGAGAGTGAATTCTGGAAAAGAAGCCATTTTGGACGTTTTTGGAGCATAAAAGTGAAGAAAACGGCAAAGTATCAATTTTCCATGCTGAAGACACTAGGTGACGGCGTCAAGAGTTACACCCTGACGGCGTCAGACATCAAGAATAAAACACCGTAGTTGATGACGGCATCAAAATCCATCCTGACGGCGTCAAAGTCCCAAGAATAAAATACCGTAGGTCGTGACGGCGTCACATAGGCCGTCATAAGTAGATCAAGGCCGTCCGAGGAAGTATTTGGCGGCGAGGTAACGGCATCACATGCTTGTCTTGACGCCGTCAGCCCAGTTTTCCTATATATAGTTTTCTAGTTTTTACATTAAAAAAGGGGAGAAGTTTTGGTGAAACCCTAAAGACGAATTTGGTGCCTCTTTTACAGGTTTTTCAAGGGTTCCAAACCCTTGATACCTTGCATTGTAATTGAGATAAGTGTTCTTCTAATTCAATCAATATGTCTATGTGTTGGTTGTTTATATCTTGTTCTTGTCTCAATTCAATTATGCTAGGCTAGATCTCTCTTGTGTTTGCTTAGATCTAATGAAACCTAGATGTTGATTATGTGTTGATTACTTGTTTATTCTTGTTCTTGGATGAATGATTTATATGTTAGGCTTAAGAAAACTGGCAGATCTCCAAATGGTAACATGCTTGAACGTCTTAAGAAACATGAACCGAGGCGTACTAGGTCTTTATTGGTTGTATTTAATGCATGAGCCACTGTTTACAATCCCTATAGTTGTGCTGGGTCATGGTGTAGGAGGAGATAAGAGCTCATAGAGTTGGGGAGTTATGTATGCCACCCCACGAATGGTATTAAGGAATACAATCCGTCATCCATACAAGTATAACAAGTAATTAACGTGTAAAAGATATCTAGGGAGTAGTGAAGTCTAAGTAAACACAATTTCTCCAATTACTGCTCACAACCTTAGTATAATTTAGTTTAATTTCATTTTCAGTAGTTTATTTTGATTATATATTAGTTTTGGGTTAGTTGAATAGCAACTAATTCCGCCCACTCCTTCAAAAACCCGAGATTTTAATTGCTTTCATAAAAATATAAAAATACAAAAATAATCATCCCTCACCTCTAGAACTAGTAATTAGGCTTTCTAATCCTAGCGACACTATTCCTAAGCTGAACGATCAATCCCCCGGTACTTGTCACTATACTATACTACAACGATCAGGTACACTGCCTGGTGGGGGTTGTAAGCTTCTCGAGATCCCTCGAGAGGTAAAGCAAGGTGCGATTTCCACGCATCAAGTTTTTGGCGCCGTTGCCGGGGATCGAACCCGGGTCACCCGCGTGACAGGCGGGAATACTTACCACTATACTACAACGACCAGGTACACTGCCTGGTGGAGGTTGTAAGCTTCTCGAGATCCCTCGAGAGGTAAAGCAAGGTGCGATTCCCACGCATCAAGTTTTTGGCGCCGCAGCCCGGGGAATAGTTATTGTCTAGGTTAGGATTTCTTTTTATTAGGTCTACTTGCTAGATTCCTTTCTAGTAAGATTTTATTTTTATTTTTAGGTCTTCTTTAGTCTATCTTATTTCTTCGTGCCTTTGTTCGTAACTCTTTACCATCCAACATCATGGAAGGTGGTAACATCTTTGAACCCATCATCCCACCACAACAAAACCCACCACTAGAACCACTTAGGCCCCGAACCTTAGGAGAGTACTCCCGACCTAGCCATCAAGGCTACCGAAACACCATTGAGCTCACCGGAGCCAATGTGACCCCCTTGCGATCCGACACCATCCGGTTGGTGCAAAGCGGATGTGCATTCCATGGACTTCGTTCCAAAGATCCAAGCCAACACCTTAAGGACTTCCTCAAAATCGTAGATTCCATAGACCCAGATGTTGAAACTAGAGAGACTATCCGTTTACGCCTATTCCAATTCTCTCTAAGGGATCAAGCTAATCAATGGCTTGAGCGGTTACCCGCGGGATCCATCACCACATGGGACAATCTCGCCAATCGCTTCCTTACCCAATTCTTTCCGCCGGAAAAGACTGCAATGCTTAGAAGGAACATTTTGTGGTTTGAGCAACAGCGGGGTGAAACTTTCTACGAAGCTTGGGCCCGTTTTAAGGATCTCCTCCACAAGCTCCCTCATCATGGCATAAACCTTTGGTTATTAGTTCAGATTTTCTACGACCATGTTGACTATCACACTAAGCGCACCATCGACAGGGCCGCGGGAGGTAAACTGCGTGATAAGAACGCCGAGGAGTCTTGGGCAATTATCGAGGAGCTCGCCACTGACAATCAGGAATTGTGGGAATTTAAACATACGATAGAAGCGGCCATCAATGCAGTCTCGACATCTGGAGGAACCACCGAAGTACCCGATGAACTCTTATGCGAACTTGAGGCAAAGGTTGACTATTTTGAGGAAAGGCAAAGGCGACCTTTGAGTCCTAGACGGGCTACTGTCAATTCTGTCTCAAAAACAACTTCGGCACCATTATCTGAATCACCCTCTAGGGAAAACGCCGAGACTTTTCAGGACTATGCCCCACCTTGTTCCCCTCCCAAGGAACTTAGCACGGAATTTGAGGCTAGGATGAGAGAATATATGGCAACTCACTCTGATCGGCTTGCTAGATTCGAAGAAGCAGTTTATAAGCAAAAAGAGGAGATGCAAGAGAAGATGAATGAGGTGTTGAGTCTATTGGAGGAGTATGCCAATCAGAAAACCCCCGAACGAATACTACTAAGGAAAGAAAGCGCCACTCCCACCACCCAATTTGTTAACTCCATCACCATTGTCCATAAAGATAACGAGAAGGTAGAAACTCCTGCTAAACAAACCTTAGAAAAACAACCAGAGTCCCAACCTTTGAGTTACTACCTGAAACATGATATAAACGAAAACACCATAACAAATTGGATTAAGGATGATGGGAGTAACCAATCCTCCGGACAGGTTCCTAAGAAAGAGGAAGAAGAGGAAGATGAGTATGATACGCTTCCTGGAGGATCAGTATTCGAGAGGTTGCTGGTACAGAAAGTGGCTACTAAGCAGGTAGCATGTGGGAACTTTGAAATACCAACAAGCATCGGGGACTTGAAACATCTTAGTGCTTTCGCCGACCAAGGATCGGAAGTAAATCTTATGCCCCTAACTACCTACATCCAACTAACGTCAAAAATGCCAACACCTACTCGTGTTAGGTTATCCCTTGTTGGACACTCGTACGTATACCCCCTAGGAATCGCAGAAGATGTATTAGTTAATGTTGCAGGATTCATGTACCCCGTTGATTTTATGATCATCGATGATAAAGGGGATGGATGCATGCCAATAATCTTTGGAGCACCATTCCTCACCACCGCTAGGGCTGTCATTAAGTATGAAGGTAGGAAGATTGAGCTTAAATCTGGAAAAAGAAAGATTAGTTTCCCCATGACCCAGCGAAGTGGGCATGAGAATTTGAGTTGGAGAATGATCAAAAATAACATTGGCACGACACCCATTCGTGTTCAGAATAAGATTCTTGCATGGGAGGCAAGGATCAAAAGCTATAAGAAAGCTAAGGATGAAAGAAGAAAAAGCAATAAGGTTCCGATTGAACTCGAACATACTCGACATGAAAAAAATCATACACCGTTTGAGGAAGGGAACTTGGTACTCTTGAGACACTCGGAAACAACAATACCACCCGATAAACCAAGCCCTTGGTGGTATGGGCCATTCACAATCGAAGGATTGAGCCAAGATGGGGTAGCTAACTTGAGAAGCAAATTAGGTGGGAAGGTGATTGCGAGTATCGATAGATTGAGGCACTACCACCATAACAGTAATGATCGCAACTATATGGGGTATATCATTTCAAATGATGAAATCACGTAGTAACCCATGACTTTGAGTCTAGCTACAAGACTCGTAAATAAAGAAAAGCGCTTCTTGGGAGGCAACCCATGTTTTGTGTTATTTTATTTGTTTGATTGTTATTTGCTTCCGTATGCATGTTTTATTTTTATTGTTGGTTGATCATGCTTCTCAATTAAAATGTGGAAATACTTTACTATGTTGTTTGGCCTAGTCTTAACTCCAACCTAAAAGTATTTTTGCAAAAGATAAGTGTAAGGGGAAACCCCAAATATGTTTTCAAGAAACACCCCGATCATGATTCTCCACAATATTAAATGAACATGTATATTCGTATTTGTTAGAGTCAAATGCTTGTATTGAGTCATAATGAAGTTTTGCAGGATTTTCCAGGAAGTAGGACGAAGTTTTTCCAGAAATTTTCCGGAAACTTAACATAAGAATTTCTGCAGGTCCATTCTGACGGCGTCAGAGTATTACTCTTGACGGTGTCAGGAGTTAAAAATCTGGAAATTTTACCGGTTTTGTTTTTCTAACGGAGTCTTATGGTTTTTGTGAATTATTAAGTTTTATAATCTCCAGGAAATCTGCAAACTTCATTCCACAAGCATTATATCTTACTTTGTTTTCTAGGATTTAGTAACTTATATAGGATGTCGCCGATTTTACGCGAGGTTGCCTTGTCTATTTTCTCAGGATTTACAGGTTATTTTTTACAAGAAGATGATTTATATTCTGGAAGGGAAGCTTTGATTGTTCGTTTTCTTGGAAGAAGATTTAACCTGGCCAACCTAAAATCCATACCGAGCGAATCAGGGGATTATTTGATTTCATTCTCTTTACTTTTTCACTTTTACATTCTTTACTTGAACATTGGGGACAATGTTCATCTTAAGTGTAAGGGGAGGGTAAAAAGATGATACCTTACATATGCACTTTCGCTTGAGTTTGTCTTGTTTAATAGTAGATGTGTAATAAAACTATGAGAAATACTTGTTAGTGTAATTTTAGCGCCAAATTTAAAATTTTTTACAACATTTAGGAGTGAAACTTTAGCCATAGCAAGCGTCTCATGGATAGGAGATTGTATGACTAGCACATAACCGTATATTCAGAAAAATTTTCCACCCAAAAATGTGAGGTTCGCCTTTAGATTTGATAGGAAAAGCATTCATTATTAGTGCTTATGAGTGTACCGGTAGCATTTAGATTCTAGAACTTGCGTTAGTGATGCATCCCGAGACCGCTAGTGAGACTACATTCGTGTGGTAGGATTTACTACATGATAAGAGGCATTAGGATCACCCTTGTGTTAAACCCGTATTACAATTACTTGACCATTTAAGTCATATTACTTGGCTAGTTAAGTCAACTAATTTTTCCCACACCCTTAGCGTTGTACTCATTTTTAGTACACGATACCCCTAGTACACCCCTCCGAGCCTATCTTTTCGTTTCCAACTTTAAGCATTTTACTTAAAGGAAGAATTTGTTACACACCACTTAAATGTACAACCAAATCGCCTTAGCCTTCTGTGTATGCGCTCATTTTTAGTGCATTATTGTTATTTGTTAAACCCTAAGTTAACTTTCTAATTGATTACATGGTTGCTAAGTCGAGTCATATCCTTGTACATATTATTTTGGGACGATTGGGACTCATGGGTAAGTACTTATTTTATGGAATAATGGGGAAGAACATCATATTATTACCCCCATATGTGCGTTAATCTTAAAAGTGCTCCAAGTGTTTTAATTTTCTTAATTCGAGTCATTAGAATAGTTTAATGTAAAGTATGTAAAAATTCAAGTGTAAGGGGAATTCTCATCCCCTATGATGTATTATTTTGGATGGTAGGGTAAGAGTGTATGCAAAAAAAAAAAAAAAAAAAAAAAAAAAAAAATCGAAAAAATCAAGAAAAAGAAAAAAAAAATAGAAAAAGGAAAAAGAGAAAAAACATACAGACTACCATCCCGTTTCATTCTATGTTTATTTTATGTTTTTGTTATTTTTTATTTATTAGCTTAAGTCGAGTCTAGTCTTGGCTTAGCAACGCCATCTTGTACATGTAATTAACCAAGATTGTTAACTCGCCACCAGTAAAACTTCCTTTATCCAACAAAACCGTGTAATTCATATCCCTATACCTAACGTTACAACCTTTTAAAAGACCTCTTTGATAGTTTATCCTAGGTGCTTACGCCATGTGGTGGAGGTTTGATCCTTTCCCAAGCCTATGGTAATCTATTTTGCTATGACAGGTAGTGAGAGATATCTTCCATTTCCATAATGTTATATTACTTTATTACACCCGAGAGATGTGAGTATCTAAACACTATTTGTGAGGTGCTTGTGTATGATCTCCGTGCTTGTCTATTGGTCTTTAGTGGAACGATTATTTGTTGTAATTACTTTTATATTAGTGTTAAATGACCCCTAACTTGTCTTTTGAGTAGAATAAAAGCTCATTTGCTTGAGGACAAGCAAATCTCAAGTGTAAGGGTATATGATGAGGCGAAAAATGATCCGTTTTTAGGGGGTCATTTAAGCCCGAATCCGACTTTATTTGATCAAATATTGCCCTAAATCGTTCCTTTTGTGATTTTAGGTGTTTGGAGAGTGAATTCTGGAAAAGAAGCCATTTTGGACGTTTTTGGAGCATAAAAGTGAAGAAAACGGCAAAGTATCAATTTTCCATGCTGAAGACACTAGGTGACGGCGTCAAGAGTTACACCCTGACGGCGTCAGACATCAAGAATAAAACACCGTAGTTGATGACGGCGTCAAAATCCATCCTGACGGCGTCAAAGTCCCAAGAATAAAATACCGTAGGTCGTGACGGCGTCACATAGGCCGTCATAAGTAGATCAAGGCCGTCCGAGGAAGTATTTGGTGGCGAGGTGACGGCGTCACATGCTTGTCTTGACGCCGTCAGCCCAGTTTTCCTATATATAGTTTTCTAGTTTTTTCATTAAAAAAGAGAAGTTTTGGTGAAACCCTAAAGACGAATTTGGTGCCTCTTTTACTGGTTTTTCAAGGGTTCCAAACCCTTGATACCTTGCATTGTAATTGAGATAAGTGTTCTTCTAATTCAATCAATATGTCTATGTGTTGGTTGTTTATATCTTGTTCTTGTCTCAATTCAATTATGCTAGGCTAGATCTCTCTTGTGTTTGCTTAGATCTAATGAAACCTAGATGTTGATTATGTGTTGATTACTTGTTTATTCTTGTTCTTGGATGAATGATTTATATGTTAGGTTTAAGAAAACTGGCAGATCTCCAAATGGTAACATGCTTGAACGTCTTAAGAAACATGAACCGAGGCGTACTAGGTCTTTATTGGTTGTATTTAATGCATGAGCCACTGTTTACAATCCCTATAGTTGTGCTGGGTCATGGTGTAGGAGGAGATAAGAGCTCATAGAGTTGGGGAGTTATGTATGCCACCCCACGAATGGTATTAAGGAATACAATCCGTCATCCATACAAGTATAACAAGTAATTAACGTGTAAAAGATATCTAGGGAGTAGTGAAGTCTAAGTAAACACAATTTCTCCAATTACTGCTCACAACCTTAGTATAATTTAGTTTAATTTCATTTTCAGTAGTTTATTTTGATTATATATTAGTTTTGGGTTAGTTGAATAGCAACTAATTCCGCCCACTCCTTCAAAAACCCGAGATTTTAATTGCTTTCATAAAAATATAAAAATACAAAAATAATCATCCCTCACCTCTAGAACTAGTAATTAGGCTTTCTAATCCTAGCGACACTATTCCTAAGCTGAACGATCAATCCCCCGGTACTTGTCACTATACTATACTACAACGATCAGGTACACTGCCTGGTGGGGGTTGTAAGCTTCTCGAGATCCCTCGAGAGGTAAAGCAAGGTGCGATTCCCACGCATCAATAGGAATAGGTGGAAATATCGATGTGTTGAGGGAAATATTTCTCATGCTAGTCGCTCATGCTCTCGACATCTTGTAAGCATAGCCTACCTTCTTATTTGGGCCGCCAAGAGGTGATTTCTGCACTGCCGAAAATGGTTAAAAAAACATTTGAAAATTTCCATTTCCACATTTTCTTTTGTTTTTATAATGTGAGTAAAGCTTGAAGTTGAAACTTAAAGGTTGCCTAGTGGTACCCGCCCCGGTAATCCAAAACCATGGAGGGCTAGTGATTTTTCTTGCTCCATGGGTGGGTTTTTCCGCTTGATAAGCCAGAACATTTGGGCTTACGAATTAAATTCTTTTTTTTTTCTATATAAACCAATAATATTTGGGCTTGAGAAGCCGGAACATTTGGGTTTACGAATTAAATCGTTGCTACATATATCTCTAATCTGGACTAGGGCTTACGTGTCAAACCTTTTATTTGTTATCCGCCGCTTCATAAAAAATTCTTTTTTGTCTATATAAACCAATAACATTAGGGCATTATCTTGTATCTCAACCTTCCACCAACCACCCTAACCTTGAAATTTCCGCCATAGAGCAAAAAGTGAGTTTGTTCTTCGCATTTTACTCCCATTTTGCGATCTAAGGTTTGGATAGTGTCCGAAGGAAGTGTATGTGTATTCATTGCTATAACATCTTAATTGTAATTGATCTTACCGTTAGTTTTCAGTCAATCGATTAAGTTGATCAATAATGGAAGGTTGATGAAAGAAGTTCATTTAAAAAACAATCGATCTAACGCTTTTTAAGTTTTATCTATCACTTTAAACCATTTTTGAATTGTGTTGTCATATATGACGATTATATTGTTTGTATAGTTTGTTATAGTTTTGACGATCGTCGAATGCTAGTGTTTTTGCTTAGATCTAGTATTTGATTGATTTTTGCCGTAATTGTGTTATAGGATTTTTATCGTTTTTTCTTAGATCTAGTATTTGATTGATTTTTGCCGTAATTGTGTTATAGGATTTTCAACTTAGTAGCATTCTCCATCTTATTTGCATCAAATGGACAATCGTGGAACGCCTGCGCTAAGCAACTCCCAAATTCGGTATGTGTGGACTTGAAAATAGCTTTGTTTAGCATGTTTTTAGTTTTTTCTATTTACGTTTGAGCTTCAATATATTGTTTTTATTTGCAAATTTATTAGTTTGCGTTATCTGTATTTGTGGGATTTGATATGCAGCATTGATTGTATCGTATATCAAATACTAGTTATAACGCCCGCGCACGCGCGGGTTTTTATTTAAATTTTTTTGAATGATATATTTTTATTTATTAAAAAACAAATAATTTAATCATTGTTTTGTTTGATTTATGATTTTTAATTATAGTTTTTTATTATTAAAGATAATCATTTAAAGAGTTTAATCCTATTATTAGTTACATCTTATCTATATTTTTTGTATTTATCTTTTACTTGTGTAGTATATATCAACAAAACAATTTTTTAAAATTTTAAATTAAAAAATAATAATTAAAATATTACCCAATAAGAAAATATTTTTTTTTTCTGAAATACGAAAGTACCAACTAGGGGTTTTGTTTTATTATATAAAAGATTAACTCTTTGGTGAAGGGCTGCTACTAACACTTCGGCATTGGGTTTAAGCTTATTTAGAGGTTATTAAGGGTGTTTGGATTTACGTTTTGAATTTGGTTACCTGATTTTGAAATTGATTATGTAAAAGTAAACAAATTTACCTATTTGTTTTTACTTTTTATTTAACTTGAGAGAGACTTCATTTCATTTACAAAACTTTTCACAAAAAATGTATTTTTGTTCAATTTTTAGGGCTATGGTTGATGCATAAAATACCAAGATACTTCTTCATTCGTCCAGTTTTGGTTGGTTATTGTCAGGGGCGGAGATAAAAAGGGGGGGGGGGGGGTTCTGGGGGCTCACGTGATCCCCTGGCGAAAAAAATTGTAGTGTAAATTTTCGTAATTTTAACTCATTTTAGTCATTTAACTTATAAAAAGTACCTTATCATTTATCTCATTTTAGTACCTTATCAAAATTTTAGTCATTTAACTTTTTGGTCATTTAACTTGTAAAAAGTACATTTGAGTCATTTAACTTTTTGGTACCTTTGAGGCATTAGAAGATAGTATTACACAACCTTAACATTTTATACATCAATGTTTGTACGAGGTCAACATTTTACATAAAGATGCTTTATAATTTCATAAATGATTTTTGACGGTTTTTTGGTTACACAATGACCTAAACATAAAAAACAGCCATCTTTTAACGACTCAAATGAACAATAAAACGTACTATGAGTCAACGATGAAATCGGGATAACTGAAAATTGTGTCTCTTTTATGCAAACTACACTGTAAAAAGGTATATTGTTAATAACAGAATGTAAGGTGGTTTTAACTTTTTTAAGATTATGAGAAAACTCTGAGCCATGATTTGTTCGACCTTATCCATCAATTTCTTTTTTTTGTGCTACAAAATGACTCAATGGGTCTTGGTCCATCTTTTTAATACAGATGCAAAAGACGACTAATATGGACAAAATGAAAAGCATAATAGTATTACATGCAATAACAGACCCTTTTTATTTATTTATTTTTTTTTGAAAGGTGACTTTTTTTTTTCATATATGGTTTAGAGTCGCACCTGCCAAATAGCAGGCCCTCATCCACCACATACCCAGACTATGTTGTCTGAACCGGGCCCACGCTGGCGCAGTGGGGATTTAAACGGCTTTCGCCCGGAAACCGTACCGCCTCCACACGAGATTACTCGCTGGAGAAACGGCCGGATGAAAACCGGGGCCGGCTTGGATTCGAACCTGCGCAGCTAATGGCTTACAGGTTCTCCTCTTCATTGCCTGATATCTCCGGAACATATGGTCCACAAGTGGACCACAAGTGAGGACTTCCCGGATGGTCACAACATATGGTCCACAACAGACCCTTTTTATAGATCATAGAATAATAACATTGGCAACGACTATAAATGCAGGTAAATTCATCAACTGTTCCAGTGATTCTGATGACTCTGGAAGAACCATCAGTGACACTAAACCCATGGATTCTATTCGCCGCCCACTTGTATCGAGGAGTGGACGCTTATTAAAACCCACGTATAAGCTACTTCAACGGCCAAATGCAACTGATGCTCCTGCTGGCGAAGGTACTTCCGGGTCTAAACGAAAGCAATCCAAAACGCGTAGTTTAGATGCCATTATTGCCCGGGAAAGACCAGTGCCTCGAATATCTGTCGGAGCGGTTGACGGATCTACCAATGCAACTTTACCATCAACTAGAAAACGAAAGGATGGTACATCAGTGCAGTTAAAACTACATTGAACCATGGACCAAGAGGCTTTTTGAAGCGACATGGTAGCCAACATAACTGTCTCCAATCTGGTGTGGCAAATCAAACATGGCATGCATAGAAGAAGCTCCTGGTACACCAAATGAAGTTTGTTGTGAATGATCTGGCATGTGTGGTTCTATCGTTGGTTGTTGATTAACAACAGCAGCCAACGAATTTGACTGATTTCTGTTGTCTGCATTGACCATAAAGGAAGATTGGCCATCTTGATTTCCGCTCTTAGCATCCCAACCAGCAACAATCGAGCTAAAATCATCATCATTTGAAGTCGAACTCATCATGGCATGTGTAGAAGAAGCTCCTGGTTCACTAAATGCAGTCCCTGGTGCATGACCTGACATTTGCATTTGGCCAAATGCAAATGTTAGGTCATGCACCACGGCTGCATTTAGTGAGCCAGGAGCTTCTTCTACGCATGCCATGATGATTTTGACTTCAAATGATATGATTTTAGCTTCCTTGTTGCTGGAGCTTCTTCTACGCATGCCATGATGATTTTGACTTCAAATGATATGATTTTAGCTTCCTTGTTGCTGGGTCAGGGGTTTTGTGTTGAGGTTGGTGTCTATGAGCCAAGTGGGTCAGGTCTGTGGTGGGTCAAGCTGGTCAAGTGAATGGTGTGACTCGTCAAGCGGATGTGGCTCGTCAAGCGGATGTGGTTAACCTTAATGGGTCAGGTGTTGGTGTTGAGGTTGGCGGGTCTGGGCCAAGTGAGCCAACATCTGTGGTGGGTCAGGCTAGTGGGGCAAATGATGTGGGGCGTCATACAGAGCCTATGGTCTGTATGGCAATCGGAACCCAATGGACTTAAGCAACGAAGAGGCGAAGAAGTACTTGAGAACCGAGTGAGATATGAGCACAAAGTTAACATCATTGGACGACTGGCGGTAAATATCCTGCGTGACTGGTGGAATACCAGCAATGACTAAGGGTCCAAGAGCATGGTTATGCTGATCAACGCTAGCAGGTTTTGTTTGGATATCATCATCTTCTAGAGAATAACCTTCACGTAACATCTACGTAAACAAAGAATAAAATTATTATTTACATATGCGGTTCAACGAAGGCGAAATAACATTGAACTGTGGACCAAGAGGCCAAGAAGTACTTGAGAACCGAGTAAGTTCAACCTGGAAAGTTAAACTATTTGGTATATACATATCGAGACAGTGAAACTTTGTGCCCATATCTGAGAGTTTTTTCAGTCGTAGTTTGCTGTTCTGGAACTATTATGCAATTATTTAGCGTAAATTGCATTTCTGATTTCGTTTCGGTTTTCAGAGCAAATTTATGCTCTTGTCAAATTCATTGTTACATCTTTTTGGTTAAAAACATTGAAAAATGTTGGTACTTAATCTTTTGTATCTAATTATCTGTTGACCTATTTGGGTTTGGGTTTGGGTTATTGACCTTTAGCTAATTTTGCTACATACAAAATTTACCATATGTTTAGAGAACTTGACATTATATACCATTCTGGCAGTGTTTGTTATAAATTCTTCTACATAAAACTGGCATACGAACGAGGTTTTTAACGTTTAGGTTACACTGGGAGGGGAAGTCTTTGACTTGAATATACGCTACCTAACCAAGATATCAGAACGTTTCCGACCATTTTCCTAGTAACCTCAAATATGTATTTAGTTAATCTAATGAGGTTTGAACCTCAAACCTTTTCTGAGATGGTCAGGTATGTTAGAGTTTGTGGATAAATATTAATATTCGTATGACTAGAATCGAACTCGAGACCACGGGATTGCACACTTTGCGTATGAGAATCGATGTTAAATAATTAATATATAAATAGTTATATTTAATTATTAAATCACAAATATTTATAGGGTCGAACAAGGAAAAGGGAAGGGGTTGAATGTCGAGTTTTAGAACTTAAGGAGGTTCTAGCAATAACTTGTTAGAAAATGTTAAGTGTTATTTATAATGTACTGGTGAGCAGTGGCGAAGCTTGGAATTTTTAAGTGGGGGGTCGGGATCTAAATTTTTTTTTTCCTAAGGCTATACTTCAGGTATACCGAAATTTTCGGGGGGTCAAAACCGAATATACCGAAATTTTTCTACACGAAAACTATATACCCCCTACATCGCAAAAAAAAATTCGGAGGGTCGGGCGCCCCCCCGGCCCCTTAAAAGCTGCGCCACTGCTGGTGAGCTCAATATGATTGAGACATTCATTATCCCTAAAGTCAAACGCATGTACTCTTAGCCTTTATTCTGTTTGACTTGTAAGATGAGATTACGCATGCATGATTACTTCAATATGCATGCAATATCTTAAACACATGTTATATCTTATTTGATATATTCGATCAGTAGCTATAAACCTTAAGGGTTTAATTGTTTTGGTCGTATATTATCAAGAACATCAAACCCTAGTTGTTGTGATGTTTTATTTGTGATTCATGAACTAGTATTCACATCGAATCGTTATTAGTACGTGTGTACAAGAACGTGATGTAAACACATTATTGTTTACATCTTGGATCGAATAACAAAACGGTAAGGGGTTATTCATTGATCCTTATAAACCCTAATTAGGGTTCATCAATTGTTCAAGAATTCAAAAATGCATACGGTACGTTCTTATTTATGTTTTTGTTAATAATTATATGTTATACTTGATCTATAGCTTCCGCATACGTATATACTTTGATTATGATTTATTTATATGATTATCATGTTATTTAAATTCTACAAAGTAATCATCTGGTAACCTCAAATATGTATCTAGTTTAAGAAAACTATCAACATTACATCTTTCTACTTTTTAACTTTTGCAATCATTCCCTTAACTAACTATTTTATAATCTTTTTTAAATTTTGTAATAATAACAGTAAGAGTAATATGATAAACTTGATCTAAATTACTTAGCTATTTTTAAAATTTGACAATTAATTTGAGACATCCTATATGTGGACAATAAATTTGGGATAGATAAATATTAAATTTTGAAAGTTACATGGTTTTCAACATTTATAACAAGAAAGACTTAAATTACTATTTTGCTCCAACTTTTTCAAATATATATGTTTTACTTTGCGTTCTAGAGGAAAAAAAAATAAATGAAAGTGAAAGAAAGATGAATTAAAATAAGAAAGAGGAAGTAAAGTGATTTTCACCTCAAAAGTGGAGTGAAAGTTTTATAACTAAAATATAACCACTTTACTTTACTTTACCTCACTTTACTTCAAAAAAAAAAAAAAAAAAAAAAAAAACTGTAGAACACAAACTTTCTCACTTTCACTTTACTTACTTCCTTTTACAGACTTTGAGAAGTCTTAGTTCAAGTAAGTCTTTGAAGGTCCACCAAAAACTCTAAACTTTACTACTTTAGGCATCCTATGCTTATGAACTTTCATCCTAAATCTTTAATACGGGCCGTATAAGTTGCCGAGAGAAATGATACATTGACGTGAGACCAATAATGTACATTTTGAGATTGATTTGTTGTATATATTATGCGAGATTGTTAGTTGCCGTTCAAAAAAAGGAAGACCAAGACTTAAATGACAAGTAGTCCCTATAATTACAAGTCAAGTCACCAGCACAAAAACCATCAATTTGATGAATCAATGTCTTCACAAACATTGCGTGCATCCTATGCTTATCAGAATTGTTCGTAGATATTCAATAATAACTTGATAACTGTGGCGGAAAAACGATATGAAGAAAGTAGATTATACTAAGCTTGCTAAAATATGGCTGCAAAATAGTTCAAAGTTTGAGCTAGATGGTTTAGCACTTAAAGGCATGAAGATTGATCGTGTCGAGTTGGGTTATATACGATGTTATTTCGTCATTCCTGATCATTTATCGGTGAGTTTGCTAGCTACTTGATTGAGTAATTGCGCATATAGGAGATGATTCTTATATTTTGTATAAAAGTGGCTCTACTTTAATCTTAATTTCACTTAACGAATTTTATCATAATTTGTTGGCTCTTAGACAAAATACATGTATTTCTCGATTTTTTGTTTCTAACCTTATTGATATGGATCACGTCTGCACATGGTTGGTTTATGTCTCCAATGGGTCATTTTGTAACCTGCAACCTTACACATAAGTAAAACATATTTACACACACAAAAAAGTCGGTTCTTAAGGTTTTCTGGCCACAAACGGGACACACAACGATCATATAATCACTTAGATATACAAATAAAGGCAGGAGGACTAAAACATGACAAATGTAATAGTACTCTGGTGAAAATACTCCATTATATAAGCTTATGAACAGTACAAATTGCATATACAAAGCTGGCAACCAAAACTAGCTCAAACTTCTGATCCTAGGTCCTTGGTGCGTCTTCTTCATCCGCATTATTAGCATTCTGACCATTAATCACGGTTCTATTTGCCAACGGACCATATCCCCAACTACAAACCACATAATATAGAAAATTTACACAACTCATTATAGCGAGAAGCCAATAGTAGTTATCATAGTGACCCTTGTTTATGTTAGTCGAAACCCAACTTTCTTTCCCATCTTCTTTGGTAATAGCATCCACAGTGCTTAGTATTAAACTACCCAGTAAACTTCCGATACCTGCCCCAAGCAAGTAAAGAGAAGTTGCAACACTCGACATACTCTTAGGAAATTCTGAATAATAAAATTCCATCTGACCAATTATATTCAAAGCCTCAGATAGCCCGTGGAATACTTGTTGTGGGACAAGCCACATAGCCGACATTTTCACCACTGCTTGTGAATCATTAAAAAACCCTTCTTCAATTGCTTTTTGTTTACGTATGTGTTCTATGATACCCGATATTAACATGGCCAATATTGAGAAAACAAGACCCGCGCCCATTCTTAATTTTACACTAATATAGACAGGTTTCCCTTTAATTTTTGATAGTAAAGGGATGATGACTCGGTCATATAGTATAACCCAAACCATAAGTGTTACGATGTTGAAGAACCCCAATGACGCTGCTGGCATTTCAAAGTTTTTAGTGATGTGTCGGTCCATGCTTTTGGCTTGGAGGACGGGAAATGCACTTTGGTTCATGTTGACTGATAACATTATACCAGAAGACCATAGTGGTATCACTCTAATAAGCACCTTTAGCTCTTCGACTTGCTCCACTGTGCAAAGGCTCCATGGATCTTTGTTTGTATCTTCGGGATTTGTAAGGATGCAAGCTTTATTCAAGAACCTATAGGGAAAAGAAAGATCACAGAGTTAGTCAACAATGCCATGATGTAGTACTTATCTTAACTAAAAATTGGAGTGGGCGGGTCAGGCAATGGGTCAAAACGAATACTTTTGTATATATCGTCTTGTTTTAAATAAGTCTTCTTTGGTTAACGATTAATGCTTTATGTTTATTTGTCTAAAGTAGTGTCTCACTACTCTGAAAATGATATTAGTCTAAATCTTTGAGTAAAACAATTTTCGAGGGTCTTTCAGCCCGTCTCAAAAGTAGGCTGTGGTCACCTTTTAACCTGTTTCACTAGTTCTCGTTTTAGCTTAAAATTTCAAATTGAGGTAAAAAAACAAAACAAATTGACCCATTATTAGATAAATGAATCAAAACTGCCGCTTATACTAGTAACCAAACATTTAGAAGTATCTCACTACCTCAAGGTCTTTGTAGGTGTAGTGAACTTTGTATCATTCCGATAATACCATGATCCATCACTTGAATCTAGTAGCGTAACCTTTCTATTTTTCCAAGCTACCGATACCACTTGACAAAGGCTAGTAAACAAGCTTTTCTCGACCTTCATCTTGTAATACAAAGGATAAGCAACAACAAAACAGAGAGTAGAAATGAACATGAGAACAACCGGGATCCCAAATCCGACTCTCCATCCATGATGATCTTGTATATACACAATACCCGTAAATGCAATCAAGACACCCATAAGCGCTGATGCATAATACCATCCAAAGAAGCTTTCAAGTAGCCTTTCTCTTTTTGGATTATCTTTGCAGTCTATTTGATCCGCACCAAATGCTAATGAGCACGGTCGTATACCACCTGCTCCAATGGACATCAAAGCAAAAGCTGAAAAGAGGAGAGTGTATTGCACGGGTGTTGGTGATTGACATGATTCAGGCACTCGGAGATCACAAGGGGGAGGTTTTGCATTTGGGAGTATCGTTGTTAACCATAGAAGGATCATCCCCTAGAAACACATTGTCGTTATACTAGTCAAATAGAGATGAATCAGGTTGGGCTAACTTTAAAACGATTTTACAAGAATATCTAAATGTTCTAGTAAAACAATTTACAAAGCTTAATGCACTAAAAGTAGACTCTCAGTGACGTTCAATCAGTTTGATCCCATTTTTCTCTAGCTAAGCTAGTAAATTTGGACCAAAAACCACAACCCAGTTCGACCCATTTAAACTAAACGGGTCAATAATGCTAATAGTAGAAACAATGTGTATCAAGGGAGTCGTGTCATACCATGAGACTGAAGATAGAGCCAAGAAAAATGGTGTGGAACCGACCAAGAAGGGAATCTGAGAGAAAAGCACCGACGATAGGTAGGAAATTGTTAGCTGCAGACCAATTAAGAAGGACGTTTGCGCCCAGAGCATAACTCATATGGTAATTCGAAAGGAGGTACAATATCATGTTTGGAAGTAGGCCAAAACTTGCCACTTTTTCAAACGTGTCATTTACTGTTGTCAAGAAGAAAATAGTTAGTGCAAAAGAATAAGCATATGTATTCACTAGCTAGAGATTTGAATTTATGTAACATAAGAGGAGATATATACACACCTAAGATGAATGGCATGGTTCTTAAACCACCTTTTTGTCTTCTTGATGACTTCTCTTGGTTCATTGCACTTTCTTCTGCCAAAGGAACCTCCATTTTTCAATCTTTCGTGTATCAAAAACTCGACTTGCTTAACTCGTTAAGTGACATATCATCGACACAACCACACCATCAAGAAACAAGTCGAAATTTGCTTGGTAAATGACACTAACTTTACCATGTAAACAAAACGAGACGGGACTTTTGGATTATGGGAATGTGACAACAGATAAGGCTTTGGTCTTGGCTTAGATTTTGTGGTGCTGTTTTTAGCAATCTATTATCCAACTTCACCGTGTGGTAAGAAATATTTTAAGCCAACAAAGGTAACTGTATCAAACTGACGGTTTAAACTAAAGTTTCAAAGTGATGTTCAATTCTATGATTTTTTTTAGATCTAATAGACAGTTCATTAGATAAATATATAAAAGGTTTTACATCAAGGTAGTAGGTAAGCGGGCAACAAGCTGCGCCGCTACCCCTTTCTGAATAGCAAACCCTATTCTACTGAAAACATAATCGTGACCACTCGGGGCCGATATATTACTGCGAACAACCTTACGAACCCGATCCAAGAAACGCACAGCTTGAGGGGCTAAGGAACCAAAAGTGTCAAATGCAAAAGGAACAAACACGTGTTGATTCTCGGAGTGAATGAGAAGAATGAGAACTAAGTATAGGATGCATCGACTTGAATTACATACACTTCTAGCTAGTTTCTTTTTCAGCTCCAAAATAATTGTTTGACAAAAAATAATAGTTTAAAGAGAAGCCTCATCGTTACAACTTTTTGTTATTACTTCTTCCATAATGACAGTTTTACTAATAACTAATTACAATTTATAACTTGTTTAAAATTTGTAATTTTTTTTTTTTTAAGTTTGTAATAATAACCTCAATTGAGAGTAATATAGTAAACTCGATTTAAATTCCCTATCTATGATGTTTGGAAGTGAATAATTATATTTGAGACAACACAAAATAAAAACGCGGATAATAAATGTGAGATGAAAATATTACTTTTTATTTAATTAATATAACCACCTTGTAATAAAAAAAAAAACTAATTTATGGAAAAAATAATGTGTACATTTTTTTTTTATTATTATTATTATTTATAAGTATAGATATTTCATTAGTCTAAGTATCAAATTTACATCATATTGTATGAGAAAGTTTTAAAAGAACAAGCAACAAGAAGCATGGGTAATATAGTAATTTAGTCACAAGCCTATCCATATCCTAACATCAACCAAACACTCTCATATTTTATTTCCCCACAACCATGTCATCCTTACTCCTCCTCCACCTCACTTTCCGGCCACCACACCACCATCAAAAACCCTCCTACCACCCAACCATAATCAAATGCGGTCCGCGCGACAATCGCGGACCGCTACATAAAGGTAGAACACTTTCTATAGAGGCAATACATGCAGTCCAATCCTTAAAAAGGGCCCACTTAAAAAGCCCATTAGAAATGGACACCCTTTTGGACAAAACTTTGTCGCGGCTAATTAAGTCTGACTTAATGGCCGCATTTAATGAGCTGGTCCGTCAAGACCGGCTCATTTTAGCGCTGAAAGTACTTTCAGCGCTAAAAACAGAAGAGGGGTATAAGATAGATTTAAATATATATGCTAAGTTAGTAACCGCTATGGCGCGTAATGGGATGGGGGAAAATATTGATGAGTTGGTTAAGGGGGTTAGTGTAGGGGACGTGGTGAGTGCGGGTGGGAGGGGGGTTGTGACTATTGTTAAGGCGTTGTTGGCTGCGGATAAGGCGGATGCCACTGTTAGGGTTTATGAATTGTTGAGAGAGGGCGGGTGTGAGGTGGATGATTATTTGGGCCGGGTTTTGAGTAGAGGGTTGAGAAGGTTAGGGAGAAAGGATGTTGCGAGTGAGATTGATAGGTTGGGAGGGTGGTTTGTGGTGGGTTAAGTTGGAAAAGGTTGGGGTTTGAGTGGTGATAAAACCAAGGCTGTTAGGGTCGAGATTCTAGAGTCGAGAGTGCAAATTGGTTTAGAGATGGAAGATTATACGTTACTGAGATGTCATAGTTTGCTGCGTGTTCTGTTATTACAGATAGGACTTATTGAATGTTGTTACAGATAGGTCTTATTGAATCATACAAGTAGATTAGCTAGCGAACAATTAGGCTACTTCAGTTACGGTATATTATTATGTTGTGGAACTAGACTCTGTATTGAGGTCACGGTTCAATAAACTGACATTTCGGTGTACAGTTGCTGAGAATTTTGAAACTGCAAAAAATTTATCATGGCTGTGTTAATGATGTGTAGCTTAATTTATGGTTCAATATATAGACATTTCGATGTACAGTTACTCAAATGTTATTGAATGATATATCGGCTAGCAAAAAGTTCAGCTACTTCAGTTACTGAGAATTTACCCAAACCAATTCATTTAAGTGACTTCGTAGCCGGAAAATTGGTTTGGGTTCTTGAGATGATGTTTGGATGAATTTATGCAATACTTGCTGTTTCTAAATTCTCGGTTTTGAATTAATTTACTTCTGCATAAGAGTATAAGACCATGTCTATTAGTACAAACACTTCTCTATATTGTGTTTTAATACAACAATAAGCTAATAAGTTGTAATGTTGTATATATAAGCTTTACCTGAACATCATAAAACTAAAGAAGATGGACGCAGCAAAACAAGAGATACAATTAGAACAAGTTATAGTGTTATACAGTTGAAAATCATTATAATTATAAACAAGTATACGACAGTATGAGCAAGTGCATACATTAATATAGCCACTGTCATATTTTGTAAACTAGATTATTCGGTATGCAATGAAGATTAACTAGCGAACTTGATAGTGAAACGATGTTGCTAAATCTTAAACGGAACATTAGCAAAGGAAGCTGAACTAGAAAGACGACTTCAAAATAAAGGACCACTCTCGATGAGACACTGTGTTTTGAAAGCTCCTTCTGAATGCGCCTAACCATAGAATTTTGAATGTAACGGAGATCCGGACTCTGGAGGTTATCGGATTTAAATCAACATGCAACTATCATTAAACATCTTTCTTATTTAATAGCTTTTGTATCTATTGTTGAATGTGCACATCATGATCATGGTTCAATGTAAACGGAAATCTCAACGTGTTATATTGTGAAGGCTCGACGAAAGGACCCCAAACCTATGGATAGAACATAGAAGAGAAAAAGCCTAGCTTTTTAAAATTTGTGCAGTTAATTTCAACAGTAAACTAATTTTGGGGATATGATGATCATGTTTAAAAATACGGAGTAAAAAGAAATCGTCAACAGCAGGATTCGAACCTGCGCAGGCAAAGCCCAACAGATTTCGAGTCTGTCTCCTTAACCACTCGGACATATTGACGCTTGCGTTAAGATTTTAGTTTTAATTAACTTAACCCAACATTATGATAATTGTGAAACAAACGTCATTATTGTAAAATGAAAAAAATGTTACTAACTTTTTTATTAAAGTGATCTATCAAGTTTTTATGTCTTTAATAAATTTCAACCAAGGTTTTGAAACCCGGGTCGACCCGACCGGGTTAACCGGTTCGACCGGTTCCGGCCTAAAAAACGGGTCAAAAAAACCCGGGTTTCTAAAACCGGGTTAACCGTTGTGACCCGCCGGGTTTTGAGTGACCCGGGTCAACCCGGTTCTCGAAACCCGGCCGGGTTTCATTTTTTCAAAAATAAAAAATAAAAACCCGGGTTGACCCGTGTTGACCCGGTGGTCGAAACGGTTGACCAGGCGGTCGAACCGGTTGACCCGGTCAAAAAAATAAAATAATAATAAATTGAAAACCGGTTGACCCGGTGCCCGGTGACTCGATCGGGTCGATTTCGAACCCGGTTTTCAAAACATTGATTTCAACCACTTTTACATCCATATAGATCCTTTAGATCCACTTAGTACAATTCTTTTGTTTCACTCGGTGCACTAGCCGCTAGGTGACATCGGCATTATTCAATGGTGTTATAGTAAAAGTTCTGTCATCTTAGTTTTTTTTAGGGATGCGCATAGTTCTGGAATCGAAATCGGTGGATCCAAGAACTGATTTTTTTGAAAAGTGAGAACCGAGAACCGAACCGAATATAGTTTTTAGTTCCGGTTCCGGTTCTTTTGGATCTATCCATATATGAACCGTTTTTCTATTAAGCTAATAAAAAACATAAAAAATTAAACTTTTTTAAGAACTTGCAACCATCTATACTACTATATAAAATATTTGAGACATGCTATTAATAAAATGCTTAAAAGTTCAGATTCAACAAGTTAATAATAATAGAAATAATTGTCTTACTTTAATACTTTCTACTAAAAATCAATACATACATACACATAAAATAGAGGTTACATTCTGGAAATTAAATGTTCTGTAATAACCCACCAACTTGTAACAGCCCAATAAATTGTAAGAATCTAAGGGCATCCACTATAAGAGGTTCATGAAAAGCTTTATAAAATTTGAAGAGGTTTATAAATTGAGTCACAATAGTGAGGTGGGGTTTATGATGACATAGAATGAAATAGGTCTAAGTTTATAGACCTTTTCATTGCAATTTAATACATGTAATTCATTAAATACCTCATTAAATTATAAAGTTTTAACAAGTTTAAGCATAATGATAACTAGTAATGAAGACCCGTGCGATGCACAGGGACTGAATGTAATTGTTGATAATGTATTCTTGGGCAGTTATTCTCGTCATTTACTTATTTTTGCGTTATTATGATTTTTCTTAATATCTTATGGCTTGTTAATGAAAGATGTTGTTCGTGAATAAGAAGCGTAGGCTATTAAGATGAATATGTTTAATTAGTTTATTGTTAAATTTTCTGTTTAGGTTTTGAGCTTTGTTTATGTACGTGTTTTTTATGTTGAAAATAACGTGCGTAGGTGATGGGTTTTTTTACATAAAACATAGGTACTGAATGTAATTGTTGATAATGTATTATTGTCTTTTAGTATATAGTCATGAAGACCCGTGCGTTGCACAGAGCTGTATGTAGGTGTTCATAGCGTAATCTTTGGCACTTATTTGGCTTATTGCAACTACAATTGTCATTAGTGAGGTCAAACTTAGCATGATAAGACGATAATTGTCTCCGTATAATGAGTAAATAAATTGCAAACTAATTTGAGAGAGAATAGTTTAATTAGGAGTAAATCAAACCTCTCAACAACAAACATTTTTTTGCAAATGAAGTCATAGTGTATTTAAAGTTTCATCTAAATGGATTAATAATCAATCAAAGCCGGTAGGAAAAATATGTTTTCAAAGTTTATATGGTCTTTACCTAAGCTGTGCGTTGCACCGATTGTATCTAAATGTTCATAGCTTAGTAAATTGTTGAATTGTTACCATGATGGTGAAGCTAAAATATACGACAATGTATAACCGTAAGATAGGCATTTATTTGTGTTTATTTTTATTTAAGGTTGAAATTTACTAACGTGACTTGTTAGAGTTTTAGGCTTCTAAATAGAGATTTTTCAAAGGCAAATAACCTCACTTACATACGAAACATGAGACGGCGCTTAAGAAAGAATGAGCAACTTAAGTTGTTAAGTATCACTCAAACATTTTGATCTATTAAATTCATCATTAGTGAAAAAAGTAGAAGTTATATAAAAGCTCAAGACATGATATTTGTATTTGTATGAGTAATAATGCAACTCAATAATAATTGTCAACAAAAATTGAGAATCCTTATATTTACATTGGTTGATGTTGGTTGAGACCCGATATCATAACTCATAAAAATTGAAGACATAACTATTATACATTTATACCTATTTATTGTTTACATCTTAAATGAAACAAAGTGATTTTTAAATCATTTTATGCAATACTTATTTTAGAACCCAATTTATTATCTATCATAATCCATTTCTATCCTATACACAAACTTAGTTTGAATATCATATATTATTCTAATGTATTATAATTTGTTACAAAGTTTACAAAAATCCATTACAACAATACAAAAACAATGATATATTTCAGTGTCAATGTAAACATTAAAGCATTAACTTGATAATTAATTGTTGCAAGTTTCCTAATTTAAATTGGTCAATTGTCATTATATTAAGAGCACATTAATTTTGTTAGCTCTCTTATGTTTATGTTTGTAAAGTTCTAAATCATGTCAATGTTTTTAGAATGCATTGAGATCATCAAGCAATCTCTATTTGATTTATTCATCAAATCATATCTAAAAAGATTATAAAATGGTCTTTTGTATAGGACGGTGGTGCTTTTTTGTAGGCCTTCCCAAAACTGAAAATACAGAACTACACCTATTGTATACTAAGAGCATCTACAATGGGTAAACCAACTAAAAGCTTTTTACCATTGTAAAAAGCTATTTAAAAGGGTTTTTTGCATTGCATAAAAGACTTTTTGAATAGCTTTTTAACAAAGACTTTGTAAACTAAAAGTCTTTGCAAAAAGCTCTAGTCATTAAATAAGTTAAGCATTAAATGCATTAAATGCAAAAAGCCTTTTAAGGTTTTTTCCATTGGAGATGCTCTAAGTGTGCAACAAAGAAAAAGGTAAGTATTTAATATGGATGAATGGATACACGTTTGTCATCTATTTTATCTAATATAATAAGGTTTTTTACAAGTCCTTTAAGCACCCCGCATTAAAAATTCGTTTAATGCAGTGATGTGGATTTCCTTATTTAGCGACAATGTACAACCAATCCACTGCACAAATTTTTTACAATAGACCATCCGGTTTATATGGTAAGTTTTAATTGTTATTAATTCATTTATATGGGAAGTTTTAATTCTGTTTCGACCTATTAAACACAAAACTAAAAATGCTCCTTCCATTTAATTATGTTTCTTCATCTCATTCAAATCATTTTCTCTATTCCTTCTTCTGTACGCTCCCCATTTAATTTGATCCGATTCTTGCTCCATACGTTTGTTATTCTAAGAAATCATACTAAAAACTCTTTCCATAAATCAAAAAACCAGATTTGAGGATGAAAATCAAGCAAACACTTCCTCCTTACGTTTCGGTGTCACTTCCTCCTTCTCAAATCATTCCACAATTTGATTTTCTGGGTTCATCAAATTAAAACAGGTAATGAATTTGCTTTTTTTTATATCTATTTTTGTGTCCGGTATTAATTGATTGATCATCTTCACAATTTTCTTATTTAGTGTTTAGATTTAAATCGCATAATACAACGTTTGTGATTGAATTACAATACGTTTTTTATTTGTTTGTTGCAGGTTTATATATAACATGTTTCTATTAGTTTTATCAATTTAATTTTGTGACGATTAATTTTGATATGTGTGATTCGATTGTTCTAATATTTTTTTCAATTTGATATGCAGGTGTACGATGCCCTATCTCAAAGTCACCATTAAGTTTCAATCGAAACATTACATCATTCAATTAGTAAGTATTCACATCTATTAGTTTTATTTAAGTTTCGTTTCTGTTATTTAATTTATATTTATGTTGATTTAGGTGTTGCAAATTACTGTCTTTTTATACTATCCTGGATTTTGAATGACCCAGTTCTGAGAACACACAAGGTATGTATTTGGACCAGCTTTGGATGCCTTCCTGTTTACCAGTATAGATTAAAAATAAAAGTAGCTGATCATGTAAAAATATAATATGAAAACTTACAAAGAAGCCGGTCAATTGTGGTGCTTTTGTTTGTGTATCTGTGAGTTGTGGTGATGTACAAACTAAATTAACAGTGATGTTTTTATAATACACGTA
The DNA here is from genome assembly GCA_030686995.1 of Artemisia argyi. NCBI lineage: Eukaryota > Viridiplantae > Streptophyta > Magnoliopsida > Asterales > Asteraceae > Artemisia > Artemisia argyi. Next base: position 169,840,840 of record CM060691.1, read on the forward strand.
CTCATGTAGTAATGCCCTTTTTATGATACATGTGGGTTTGATTTTTTAATAATGTGTGCTCCTTTCATGCTCCTAAGCTTAGGCTACTTTGGAGCCTTTTTATTGAATCAACTGATGGAGGTAACGCTCTTTTGAATTGATGGTTGTTTTATATAAAAGTATATATGTTTTATATAATTACTGAAAGAGTGTATGTTTTATATAATTGATGATGGTGGTGAACCGCTTGATTGTATCTATGAGTGTTTGGATGCTATGGATGCATCTACTGTAGAAAAACGTGCAATTGAGATTTTGAATGCTCTCGGTTTTAACAAGCAGATGCAATCAAAGAATACCATAGACTCCTATGTTGGTTGGAGAATGTGTATTGCTTTGTCACGCGTTGTGTTTATTAATCCAACCATCTTGATGCTCGATGAACGCACAAGTCATCTTGGTGAGTTATGTTTTTCACGTTTTATAACTAAAGAGAAGGTATGTTAGATGGTTAGTGAACACAAATCATCTCACATCAATTCATTCCATTTTGGTAGTATATTATAAGAAATTGGATCAAACATGAATTTTTTGTTCGGCAGGGAGTCTTTCAAACTTCTATGAAGTTTTTAAATGATTGAAGCCTTCTCAGTTCTTAGACAGGTAAATTACACATTCCAGTGTTATTCAGCTTACCATATTATGTTGAGTAATAGTTGGTAAAGAGATATAATTGCTAATTTAAACTTTTACAGCGTCCACAATCGTTTCTTGCAACCATGGAAGAGCGCATAGGAGAAGCCACATATGGCATCTTTCCCAGTGAGACGTTGGTACGTGTGCAGTTAGTATTATATGCTTGAAAGAAAATATTTTTTTAGGAATTTCCCGGATGGCTTATGCTTGGCTTATAAACCAGAAGAAGGCACTGAGTTTACCGAAGATGCAAAGTTGATATACGAATCTTGATGTGTCAAGTGATGAGCCTGACCCTGCACGCTTTCCACACCAGTTCTTAACAGTTTTTTGTCCAGCTTCTTTTATTGCCTCATCCACCATTCAAGCCCATATATTACACACCGGTCATAACAGTCCTTTGTAAGGTATGATTGCTTCTATCTTTTTGTAAGGTTTTATTGCGAATAATGAATGCATAATATATTAATCAGTGTTATAATAGTTTCTTTCAGGAGCCTTCCTTGCAGTTGTAGCTGGTGCTGATCATGCCCTTTTCGATAGAATAAGTGAGTTATATATGGAGTGTAGGACATGCCTCATTATTTGGTCTCACATCATTTGTAAGTTCACTTCCTTATCTACATTCCATTTGTACTTATATATGATGTTATTGCAGATAAAACTACTACTCTATCTCCTTGACTGTTATATATCTTAAGTACAATAGCAACAACTTTTAATGCCATTTGTACTTATATATGATGTTATTGCAGATCAAGCTTTCAGTTTATCTCCTTGACTATTATATATCTTAAGTACAGTAACAACCACTTTTAATGCATACATTTTGAATAAAATTTAGGAAGATTGGGGTTATGGTTCAAGGGTGTGGTTAAAGGGGAGTGGTGTAGTTCAAGGGGTGTAGTTCGGTGTGGTTAATAGGTTGGGTTTAGAGGGTGTGGTACAGAGGGTGTGGTTCAGAGCACTAACCGAGCTGCTGCCTTCCCGAGCAACAGGTAAAACAGTTTTAAATTTTGATTGAATTGTTTATTTATTTATTTTATTTTATTTTGTTTTATTTTTTTAGAATTAGGTTAAATCGAAATACAAGATTATGAGGTTACTGTGACCTTATTTTATTCTGGGAAAGCTCATGATGTTGCTTGGTTGAGCTTATGGCTTATAACAATAAAAACAAGCTAATAAGCTTTTTCAAAAAAATAAATAAATAAATAAATAAGGCCTTAAGGCAGAAAATCAAGGTTAGTGTTTCGGATACCTTATATTTTCAGTTTGTCTCCTAAACAGATTCGCTATACCCAACTCCCAAGTACCAACAAGTCAGCAACTAATGATTACCTGGACGTAAACGCATTGCCAAACACTCCCTAAGTGATTGTGTCATATAATGAAACATCATATATGTTGCATTTAAAAATTTGTTTTGCAGGTAAGCAGTAGGATGTGTGTGTATTACTTTTGAGAAAATAATAGAGTACATGTAAGTGTATTTTTTTTATGATCATATGTTGATGTTAATACTTGGGGTCTTTGCCACAAGTTATTAAGCACACATTTTAACTTGGATGGTGTTTGGATGAGTGCGTATAGTGGCTTGGAGTCCGGGTAATGAGTTTAGTATCACGAAAATACAATTATGTATAAGTTTGACTAATATTTAGAAGATCGAAAACTTGAACACTTGAAAAACTACTAAAATAAAGCCAGTTTGCATATTTCGTATATTTCATTGGGTGCAGATTCATCGTTTCAGATACTTTTTAGTTTCTACTTAAATGGTTGGCACATCATAAATCAAATTGATATCTATTTCAACTATTTGGTGTTAAAGGTTTATGCTATGCAAGGTTAGCTATTACTAAATTTGCATAGACATCTTTGAACATTTTAATGGGCTGCAGTGACTTCCTGCTTTTATGCAGGTATGCTTTGATGCACAGTGAAGAAGGAACCAACATCATAAACACCACATCATAGATTGCGGCTACATCTTATTTCATTCTAAGGGGCTGTTTGGCGGGGCAACATGCTATGTTTGCAGCCATGGAGGGCGTGTCCTGTTTTTCGAGTACGTACCTATCCGATCCTTAAATAAGCTTATCTTTGGGCAAGGTATGATTATAAAGTTTGTTCATCTTTATTAATTAATGGTAAAATTGTGTGATTAGGTTTAGGATACAATTTGAGGCTGATTGGAAGAAAAATTGCTTTCTTTCTTTTTTTTTTTTTTTTTTTTTTTTTTTTTTTTTTTTTTTTGAGTATGTTCAAGTCGAGTTTACTTACAATTTTTTGGCAGCAGTGACGGTCGAGAGGACTAAAGTTTCTGATGTTGATTTGCAAGCAGGCTTTAATGCATTTGCTATCGGTGACTCGGTGTTGCGACACAACTTTCAGTTTAGAGGGACAAATTTGTAAGAATTTACGAAGTCTTTTGGTGAAAAAAATGTTCAAATATCTTTCCATGTTACAACAACAATGTTCTATAGTATCTATCAGCGTATAGCTTAATGTCAATGATCCTTTGTAATTTGTTATATACTATATATATTCTTACGATTAAGAGCCTAAGTGACAAATATGTAGCTTCACGTCTTCAAATCTTGAGGGGTTAGAAAAAAGTTTGTCCAAGCATTCGGTGTGAATGTTTTTGAATATTTGTGATTTTGGTAATACAAAAAGAGGTTAAGAAACAAGTTTGTCCAAGCATTCGAAACTACACTATCTTATGTAGCATTTACAGATACTGAATGTTTGGTCGGTGCAACTGCCAAGAATCAAGTGTCCATTAATCCTATGATTACTCGATTAGCACATTTAGGTTGTTATAATTATATGGGAAAGTTTTATGTGAATTATTTAGCCAAGAAGTCAATAACGTTAACTATGATTACTCGATTAGCACATTTAGGTTGTTAAGCTAAAGTTAGTCCATGTAGACATTGTAGTCATGTGGAATATTACAATATGTTGATCAAGATTTATTTATTATGGCTTGCTTTTGAATTTTCTATATATATGCAGATGCAAAACTATTAATTGGCAGAATGTTTAGTGATCCTTTGGTCTAAAGTGACATGAAGCTTTTGCCATTTGAGGTCATTCCCGGTCCTGCTGACCAACCCCATCAGTGTCGTTAATTATAAATGTGAGTCTTATTATCATTGAGCCTGTAGCAGCAGCCATGACATATGGTCTTGACAAGAAGGGGGCACATACGGGAGAGAGAAATGTGCTTATTTGAGATTGATTCCATGAGTCTTACTGTTACCATCATACCTTTTAAACACGATTTCTTGCAACACTATAAGGTACACCATCCCATGAATGACAACCATGTTCGTGAAAAAAATAGACAAATTGTGTAGGAGGTTGTTTCTGAAAGTTTGGGAAAGAGTGATGATCGTTGGCAAGAGTGATCATCATCATCATGAAAGTGTTTATTTTCATTATCTATTTATGCATTCAGGTGTTAGGAGTTGTTTTTGTTAATGTTGGTGATGATGAATAAGAATTTGAATAATAAGACAATGAATGGCTGAACGGGTTAAAGTGGTAATTAGTGTCACTTAACCAAATATAATAATCATTTATAGTATTAGATTTGTTCATGATAAGATGCTTTTATTTTGATCGGTCTACTTATGTACCACTTACACCTACTTACTGTGGGTTCACGCCCGGAAGATGTTAGCGAGATAAGAAAATTTGCATAATGAATATTGAATGTGGGAGACGGCAAGCTTGGAGGATCAAACGAAGGAGAGGTTTCGATAGATGTGCCGGAAGAAATTCTAATAGATGCTGGTGATGACCTGATAGCATCTATTATTGACTTTACTTATCCAAACATGTTGGATAACATACATGATCCGGCGTACTTCCAAGAAAAGGCGATTCTTGCTCCCACAAATGAATTAGTCGACAGTATAAATGATAATTTGTTAATGGGCGCATTGTCTCATTATTTGTTTCATACTTTAAATGGACATTTTTACGTTATTACTTTTCTTATCATCTCATTTGACCTATTTCTTTAAAAAATTACCCGGTGTCAACGGGTCTCTAAGCTAGTTTACAATATAGTAATGATGTAGTAATTTAAATCCCTTAATGACTCTCAACTGGTCACCCATTCATATTTTTTATAAAAAATATCTTCCTAACTTTTTCTCATATTCCAAAAACCTTCATTCTTTGCTAAGCAGGAGATGTATTCTCCCATCTTCATCAAACCGCCATCACTATCATCCATCCCAACAACAAAAACGGGCTATTCAACCTTGCATCCACCATTTCCATATCACAATATACCCACAAACCATAACCCATACTCCTTTCGTATTTCTTCAATCCCAACCCGAAGATCAAATCTTTCACGCACAAAAATTCACCAACGGTTCTATTTTTTTTTCCTGACTGACGAAAGAGGTAGCAAGAGTTTCGGCTTCAAGATCTCATATGAGGTCTCGGGTAGGTTCTTGTTGTGATTCTCGTTTTGTAGATCTATGAGGATATGGGTTCATACTAAAAAATCTTTAAAAGATTAGAAAAATGTTGAACCGAATCTGAGATTACTTTGTATTTTCGTGTATTCTTTCTTTGATGTTATTTTTTGTAAATTGTTTATTGGATTATTTGTTGACTGAGATGGATATAGGGATTATTTGTGAATCTGGTCTTGTCTTGATTGTTGTGTTTGTGTGAGATGGTGGTTCCGGCACATACACAACAATGTGGCAATTTATAGTTGGATCGTGGTTGTAACTGGTCTCACATTATTAATATGAAAAGCTAATGAATGGTTGAGAACCAAATGAAAGGTTGGTGTTTTTATGATGGAAACTCAATTTATTTTATAAATCATTAAGACTGAATATAGATAATCTAAACTCCCGAACTTTTAGTATTCTTCCCTTCATTTCATCTTAATTGTTGCTCTTGGTATACCCTCGTTTGTATTATGTATTGAAAAGAGCTATGAGGGGGTGCTTGAAGGAAGTTGTACCGTACTTTTTTTTTGTGCACAAACCCTCTTGCACATTAAATTAAGGGTTCAACTATTAGGTATAATATATATGATAAGATATGTACTTACAACTTAAGCATGAAACTCAAACCAAGGTACTTACACATGAAGCATACACATATCACAATCAATGCATGAAACATTTATGATGACCACTTTACATTGATAACACTACTTAATCTTTTAGTATATAAGATAAGTTTATAAAATAAGAAATTTAAGAGCATCTATCTATCTATAAACTAAATCAAGATAATAACTAAGGGCATCCACTATGGATAAACCTGTTAAAGGTTTATGAAATTGCCACATCCTATAATGTCATTAATTCTTAAAACTTTTTATGTTATGAACCTATTGTTACTATGGATAAACCTTTTGAGGTTTATAAAATTTCTTCAACATTTGAATGTCATTTATTATTTAGTTGAAAAAAAGGAAATAAACATTTTTTGGACCTCTCCAAGATCCTAGACCTTTTCATGCCACATAAGCATAAAATAATTCCTCACTATGGTATAAAAATTCTTGGACCTCTTCATAAGTGTTTAGACCTATTATTAAACTTCCATAGTGGATGCTCTAAGTACGTGTCAAATTTTTAGCAAAAGAACATACTAAAATTATGCACGTGACATATGGAGATAAAATTTCGGTGCAATTTATGAAAGCAAATGTGACCGAATTACAATTTTACCCCTTAGACTATAAATATTTACATGTTTATTTACATAACCAATAACACTATGTCATAGTATTTTGTTAACTACGATCTCATACTGCAATAATTTTTTTTAATTCTTTCGACAATGTAAAGGTTGTAATTTTATCTTCGAAATGAGCCTAATATTGATATGGTTTTGAAACGATTTACAATTTTTATTATTTCATCTATTACAAACTTTTGGTCAAACATGTAAAACAAAACATTGTAGATGTTGATATGAGAGTAACTTATTTAAAAAAATAAATAAATAAATAAATAAATTATGAGAGTAACTTTCGATGTAGAATTATGAAAGCAAAAGATGTGGCAAGTTACAATTTTCTCTTTCACACAATACACTAAGTGTTTACATGATTTTTTAACATACGAACTTACACTATTTGATAGTTCTTTTTGTTAACAACGATCTCATATTGACATAATTTCTTTTAATTCTTTCGACAACGTAAATGACATATATATATATTTTTTGAAATGAGCCTAATATTGATATGATTTTGAAATGATTTGCAAGTACAACTTTTTCATTTCTTTCACATTCCGGTGAAAGAGCATATGAATAAAAAAAAATTACAAAGGTTTTCAAAACCATATGAATATTAGGCTCATTAGAAGATAGAAAAATATCCTTTACATTTTCGACAAAACAAAATAAATTTCATCGCAATATGAGACACGGCTCAAAGAAAACTATATCACACAGTGTAGTTTATAAGACATGAATAGGGGCAGAGCCAGAAATTTATTGTCGAAGGGGCACTTTTTGATAAATTTTATAAAAGACACTATAAATTGGTACTTAGAGAGGCAAATTATGAAGAAAAAAAAAACAAAATATTTTTGAAAATTTACACTGCAATTTTTCGCTAGAGGCACCTGCCCGTTGTCGCCCATCTCCGCCCATGATTTACAAACACTATGACAAATGATGCTGTTTATTTACACGAGGGAAATAAGAGGACAAGTAAAAAGGCTTTATAAAAATATAAAAAGTTGTACACAAGAAAAACCATGTACCCAGCCCATACCACTCAATCAATTTGGGGAAACCGGGAAACTTCCTTTTGATAAAATTCACTACTAACTAAAACTACACACTTTATACCATGCACCCGACCCACAATGGTGTTCCTAACAAGTTTGCAATTTTTTTCAAAATGATTACGATTGGTTTCACACTTTCGTTTCAGGTTATATACATCATTCAATCTCTTCATATTGATTTTTTTTAATTAATTAATTTATTTATTTATTTTAGAGTTCTTAATAATTACTCATTCCGTCCTAAAATATAAGTCCACTTTGCTACTTTTGGTTGTCCCATAATTAATGTCCACTTTCAATTTTAACCAATCGAAATGTTTGTAAGTGGGTGTAAACAAATTTTTATTGGTTAATATTGTAAGGGACCCATTTTTTTTAAACTTTGTGAAATATAAAAGTGGACTTATAATTTCGGACAGAGGGAGTAACTAACTGGTTTATTTATTTAATCAGTTTAATTTAACTTCCTTATAATACAAAGGTTAAATCTTTTAAATTTTTAACCATGAAATCAGGAACAGTTATTTCAGTATTATTCAAAAACTGATTCAGTCAATAACCGATAATCATGATCTCCTAAATTCTTGCTAAAATGTAGTAGCTAACTGTAACTCTGAATCAATCCCACGATCCTATACCTTGTGGATCTTGAAATAGTTATCATAAGGCAAGTGTTATCACCATATTTTCCTCTCAAACAAACCCACAAACTAATGAAAATGGTTAATCACTCATATCTTATCAACAACATTAATGCAGTGAAATATACTTTCGAAATCAAGGCAATGGTGGTTCGTCTGTGGCGGCAGTAGTATTATGGTGGTGACACATTAGCAGCATGGACATTATTCTGATGGATTAAGAGGTTTTTATTGACAGCATGTTATTTTTTTATTTGCATAGCTTATGTTTGTAACATTATTGTCTTATGTTCTTAACTATTCCATATTTATGTTTTCGTTTTTCAGGGTTCAAGGATAAGTGTCACAATTGCTAACAAGATGGTTTCTGAGTTTGAGTCTCTTTTAAGGGAGGGAAGAAACATGCATTTGAGCAACTTTTATGTTGCAAAAATAATGGTCCTTACAAAGTCGCCAATCATCCTTTTAAAATCAACTTTCACAAGAAGACATGTGAAGGCTTCTCAGTCGGTTTTTGCATCAAAGTATATGTTCTCTTTTATCCCTTTTACTCATATTGTTGAAGACAATGTTAAGGAAGAACAAGTTGTAGGTGAGTTTTGATCAATCTTTTTAATTGCTATAACTATAGATATGAATTTAAGTGAAGTAAGTGACAACAGGTAAATTATATGTATGTTGTATTTCAGATGTAATCGGACATGTTGGTGTTGTTATTCCTAGAGAAAGGAAAGGGAAACTAAATAGAAGAATGGTTATTGAGTTGGAACATATTAAGTGAGTTGTATGCCTATTTAAATTTTGAAACAATGTACTGAATTTGTAAACATATTACCATTATTTTTTTAGTTACAAATTTTGTTGTTCATACATGGGTTTAAGAAAAGAATTGAAGACATGAAAGAGCAAGCAAAATGGTCAAATTGCATGAAGTCGAAGAAGTTAAAGTCAAGATAATAACTAAGTACGTGTCAAATTTTTAGCAAAAGAACATACTAAAATTATGCACGTGTCATATGGAGATAAAATTTCGGTGCAATTTATAAAAGCACTAGGTAGTCTTTTTAGGCCATGCTAAGCACAGCCCAGATCAATTTATATTAGGCGAATTTAAGACTAATATGTCTCTGTTTCTAAAAATGCATTCGAGTTGGTCAAGTATAAGGTTTCTATTCATTATACTCCGTACAATAGAGTAACAAAGCATAAAATGATCCGAAGTATTTGATTTTTCTTATTTTAAAAAATATAACATTATACAATATGAATAAAAAATACATTGATATGAATAAAAATACATGTGAAGAGATAAGATGTCTTGGCTATATTTACTCCACTTTACCTTCAAGTTTAAGCTGTACAACTTTCTTGTTATATAAATTTAGGATTTAAAATTGAAGCAATTGGACACTCTTTTACTTGCTAGATGGACTACATGTACATATATGAATACAAATAGTTGATTTGACAAATCTAGACTGTATATATTTTTGACCCCATACGCAAAATGTATATTGTGCAATGTATACCTAATCACTCAAGGACGTCTAGTAGTGGGCCTAGATAGAACTCCTTTTATTTCATGATGTCAACGACTCAACATACAATGGTTACTTTTTGATTAATATATATTATGATTATTCACCGTGATTTTATTTATGTTTTAAACCTTGTAACCTCTACAACAAAATCATCAATTAAAATGTATGCTTTGATACATTAACATCGCTTAATACAATAAATTCATATAACAGTTGTGCTTAATAGCTAAAACAACATTTAAAATAAACAAAATTGTTTTTGATATCCTGTCATATTTCAAAGTTTCTAAATATTTACTGCACCATATAAATCACTTTTTATCTCATATACTAATTTACAAATATATATTTACATAATCTTATAGTTATTATAACTTAGAAAAAAAATGTGTTTCTTATAAATTTGCAATGCCTAGTCATTTTTGCAACACTTCCTCAATTCCCCTTTTCCTCTTTAGTGCCTTCACAATGGCTAATTATGCAAAAACCAATATTTTTTTATTAACTAAGAAATTAAATCATGTTCTTTTTTCTTGAACCACCCATCTAATCAAAATCCAAACCGAATATTTAATCAAAATAAAATCACTTAAGAAGAAAATCTCAAAAAGAAAATGAGTAGGAATCTACACAAACAAAAAAACATATAAATAATTGAATTATATAAACAACAATAATAATTCTTGTTTATGCTTTAAACAAGTTTGATGTTGTGCTTCCAAAAAGAAAATGAGAAATGAAATGACGTCTCTTACTTTAAGTCAACTAATAAAAGTTTATCTTCTACTTTGAAGAAGATCTAGCTTCTTCCTTAAAGTCACACCATCACTGCATCACACCACAAAAACAAAAGAAAGCATATTACAAGCCCAAATATTTATAGAGAAGTTCTAAAGCTAAATAAATGGTTAAATAGTTATTTTAACAACACGTTTTCTTGAAAGAATGAACACGTACCATTAGGTATATTTTTGAAGATGGTTATCATCATTTCTTTTATGATCTTTAACACACAACTGGTCGAAATCCTACTTAATGACAACAACAAAAACTAAGTAGAGCACATCTTCTTACTTTTCACTATAAAAGTGTATTCAAGATAAAAGCAATAAACCTGCAACAATCACACAAACAAGAGATCAGACCAGAAAATAAAACAAACGAAAACAAATCACACAAAGATAAAAGGTGTGGGACTCTGGGTGTGTCAAACTTAGTTGCTCCAGCAAATTGATAAGAGTAAATTTGAGAGGACTGAGGAGGGTTGGAGAGAATGGGGTAAGAGATGGGAGGTGTGTGAAAATGTGTGGGTTGAGGAGTGGTTGATATGAAAAGTAGACTGCATTTACTCGAGTGGGGACACTCAATATTGCACAAGACGAATGCAAAGTGGTAAATATAGTCTTGAGTCTTCTACACGTGTAATTTGCTTAGGTGCAGACGTGTCATCTTTTAAGGGTGCTACAGTAATAAATGCCCTTTTTATATAGGGAAGTGATATTTACACCATTTTTTTTATGCACACACCACAATTATACATATAGCATGTTGTAACATGTGCATTAATGATATAACATTAGAAATGAAACCGAATTACAATTTTACCCTTTAGACTATAAATATTTACATGTTTATTTACATAACCAATAACACTATGTCATAGTATTTTGTTAACTACGATCTCATACTGCAATAATTTTTTTAATTCTTTCGACAATGTAAAGGTTGTATTTTTATCTTCGAAATGAGCCTAATATTGATATGGTTTTGAGACGATTTACAATTTTTATTATTTCATCTATTACAAATTTTTGGTCAAACAAGTAAAACAAAACATTGTAGATGTTGATATGAGAGTAACTTATTTCAAAATAAATAAATTATGACAGTAACTTTCGATGTAGAATTATGAAAGCAAAAGATGTGTCAAGTTACAATTTTCTCTTTTACACAATACACTAAGTGTTTACATGATTTTTTAACATATGAACTTACACTATTTGATAGTTCTTTTTGTTAACAACGATCTCATATTGAGATAATTTCTTTTAATTCTTTCGACAACGTAAATGATTTTATTATTATTATTATTATTATTATTATTATTATTATTATTATTATTAAATGAGCCTAATATTGATATGATTTTGAAATGATTTGCAAGTACAACTTTTTCATTTCTTTCACATTCCGGTGAAAGAGTATATGAATAAAAAAATTACAAAGGTTTTTAAAACCATATGAATATTAGGCTCATTAGAAGATAGAAAAATATCCTTTATATTTTCGACAAAACAAAATAAATTTCATCGCAATATGAGACACGGCTCAAAGAAAACTATATCACACAGTGTAGTTTATAAGACATGAATAGGGGCAGAGCCAGAAATTTTTTGTCGAAGGGGCACATTTTGATAAATTTTATAAAAGACACTATAAATTGGTACTTAGAGAAGCAAATTATGAAGAAAAAAAACAAAATATTTTTGAAAATTTACACTACAATTTTTCGCTAGAGGCACCTGCCCGTTGTCACCCATCTCCGCCCATGATTTACAAACGCTATGACAAATGATGCTGTTTATTTATACGAGGGAAATAAGAGGACAACTAAAAAGGCTTTATAAAAATATAAAAAGTTGTACACAAGAAAAACCATGTACCCGGCCCATACCACTCAATCAATTTGGGAAACCGGGAAACTTCTTTTTGATAAAATTCACTACTAACTAACACTACACACTTTATACCCATGTACCCGACCCACAATGGTGTTCCTAACAAGTTTGCAATTTTTTGCAAGATGATTACGATTGGTTTCATACTTTCGTTTCAGGTTATATACATCATTCAATCTCTTCATATTGATTTTTTTTAATTTATTTATTTATTTATTTTAGAGTTCTTAAAAATTACTCCCTCCGTCCTAAAATATAAGTCCACTTTGCTACTTTTGGTTGTCTCATAATTAATGTCCACTTTTAATTTCGACCAATCGAAATGTTTGTAAGTGGGTGTAAATAAATTTTTATTGGTTAATATTGTAAGGGACACACCTTTTTTAAACGTTGTGAAATATAAAAGTAAACTTCTAATTTGGGACGGAGGGAGTAACTAACTGGTTTATTTATTTAATCAGTTTAATTTAACTTCTCATGTGAGAAAATCTAATTTTTGTGAGAACGCGATAACTAATCCTAGCACTCATTTTATCCTCCTTAAACTTTGATCTAATGGCTATTATTAGCTAACTATTTTTTTTGAAAATTTCAAAAAAATTTTGAAATTTCTTTTGAAAAAATTTCAAAAAAATTTCGAAAATTCTTTTGAATAATTTTCAAAACTTTTTTTGAAAAATTTTGAAAGATTTTTCGAAAATTTTTTTGAAAAATTTTTGAAATTTTTTTCACATGTGACGAATTTTTTTTTCTCATGTGACGGAATTTTTTTTTCACATGTGAAGAAATTTTTTTTTACATACGACGAAATTTTTTTTTTCACACGTGACAAAAAAATTTCGTGAAAATTTCCAAATATTTTTTCACAAGTGACGAATTTTTTTTTCACATGTGACGGAATTTTTTTTTCACACGTGACAAAAAAAGTTTTGTGAAAATTTCCAAATTTTTTTTCGCATGTGACGAATTTTTTTTTCCACATGTGACGGATTTTTTTTTCACATGTGACGAAAAAAAAATTTTACATGCGACAAAATTTTTTTCACATGTGACGAATTTTTTTTTCACACGTGACAAAAAAAATTTCGTGAAAATTTACAATTTTTTTTCATATGTGACCGAAAAAAAAATTTCGAAAATTTTTTTCGGAAAAAAATTCGGAAATTATTTTTTTCGAAAAAAAAAAATTTTAAATTTTTTTTTTAATTTTTGGAAAAAAAAATTTCGAAAAAAAGTTTTTTCGAAAAAAAAATTTTCGAAAAAACAAATTTTCGAAAAAAAAAATTTCAAGAAAAAAAAAATTTTGAAAAAAAAAACGAAAAATTTTTTTCGAAAATTTTTTTGAAAATTTTTGAATTTTTTTTTTTAATTTTTTTAAGAAATTTTCAAAATGTTGATTAACTAATATTAGCCATTATATTAAAATTAAAAGATGATAAAATGAGTGGCTAGTATTGCTTCTCACGTTCTCACAAAATTTTAGGCTTCTCATTTGAACACTTTAAGTTTCTCAAAGTTACACTTTTTACCTTTAATGGAAAATATTATATCGTTAGTCCAAAGTTATATATTATTGCATTTTAGGTCCAAAAGTATCAATATTTACATTTCTCAACTCTAAGTTTCAATATTAACAGTTTTTTTTAATCCTTAGAAAACAGTTTTGACAATTTCTATCCAAAGTTTACCCGTTTGACAGTTTTAGTCCCTCGTTAGTGAAATTCTGCAAAAATAGTCCAAAAATTACCAAACTCAATGTAACAATTCGCAATTTCAGGTTAACTTTCATTCCCGAAAATTTCACTATTCACTTTTTACTATTCACTTTTCACTATTCATCTCAGAAATTTTTATTTCATATTCTCGTAAGTTAAACTATTTTAACGATAATCCGAGAATTTCACGCTCGTCGGATCATTTCTGCAAAAATCACAAAGCCGTGTCCGAGATTTACTTTTAGGTTTAAACGTCCTTCCAGCATCCCGATATATCCATAAAACATTATAAACAATAGAAATATGATTTTCTATCATTTTAGGACAATTCCAAAAGTTTCGGAATTTTACGTTTTTCAGTTCAGCGTTTTACGCAAATTACGCGTTTTAGACCCGTGTTTCCAGTTTTTAGCAGGGTTTTAGCACCCGATAGAACCTACCACTCATTTTATATTTTATTATGGACTATATTGACATGTTTAACAATACTTTCAAGTTTCATATTTTTACGATACCCGGTTTTACGTTTTGAGGCTTAATCATTTACGGTTAGCAACTTACGGAGTCAAAACTAGCTACATACTTAGGATAATACCATCAAAAGTCCACACCTTGTTCTCCAAGTTCATGAACCGCCACTAGGGGGGGGGGGCATTCACACTTGTGGTTAAATCTTGACCATTGATTCTTTAGATCATTACTTAATTACAACTTTGTCACCAAGTTATGTAACTTTCCTAGCCACCTTCCTAACCTCCTCATTTTTAGTATAAATATCAAGCTCATTTGCTTCCTTTCTCATCAATAAAAAAGCCACAAGATCAATACCTAGCACCATGATCCTTTGATCTTCAATTTACAAGTTACACTACAAAGTTCAAGGTCTTAGTGTTCTCTACCTAGTTCTTAAGTTTGTTTGGTGATTCCATGGTTGAATTAGGAGCTATACAAGGTTACTAGGGCTGAAGTTAAATGGTTTTCACAAGGGTTAGATCAAGGCTAGCAAGGGTTACAAGAGTTATGGTGAAGGGTTTACAAGATTAGGTTTAGTGTCCTAGTTCTATACTTGACTTCCTTTCTTAAGTGAAAGCCAAAAGTTGTAAGAAACCCTTATACACTTTCTTGCTCAATATCATTTTCATGCTCTTTGTATTCTTTTCATGCTATATATGTTCTTGTTATTGTGTTCATGATGTTTAAAAATGGATAAAACGAGTATTGGTATACATATGTTAACTTATGACAAGTAAACAAGCAAACTAGTGATTTTTATGGAGAACCACGACCAAAATAGTATAACTTTGACATTTGACACTTACTTACTGTTAAATAGGACTTAACAAGGAAAACATAGCAATTTGAATCACCCAAAATGAGTACCCGAGTCAAAAGTTATGACCATTTGAAGTTAGCGAAACCAAAACGGCAAAACTGCCTAAATAGCATTCTGATCGAATTTTGATTTTGAAAGTCCCACTTCTGATCCGATTCATCAAAAAGTTAAAACACGAAAGTTGTCCGGAACGACGTTTTCGTTCAGGAACAAAGAAGCTCGAGCCCTGAAAACGCTTTCCGAGCGATAATTTTCTTCAAAATCTTAACAGCCCATTTTAGACCAAAGTCACTATATTATAGTTATGATTTACTAAGACCAAGAGGTCTAATGACCTAAAGCCAAGACCACAACCATGGCTAAAGCTAAGGTTGAGTCTCAAGACCATGGTACAATGACCAAGGTCACGGCGAAGCTATGACCAAAGACCATATAAACTTACCCTAATAACAATCTTCATGTAACTTTCGGATCAAAACTTATATATATGTTATCAAATACTACAATAGTAGGGAGCCTCATGTGAGGAGTTCATTAAGTAAGCCGTCGAGATGAGTTGTGGATTTACGAATTAAAGTGTCCTGGCTCCTCGAACGTTTACTCCATGACTTCTGAATTATGTCGGCCCGAACGGTAGTAAGAGATATACAACCTATACATGTTTCATAGACCACTTATAGTCAACAACTTACACTATATACTAAGTACTACATCATGAACATTATGCAAGACATATATAGGCAATTCTTCGTATTCTTAGACGTTACTCCAAACCTAAGTCGCAACGTTCTATTATAGGCTGCTCTTAGAGACTTTCGCGATTCGACTACCACTTTCATTTCTCATTACATAGACTTAAGGTGAGTCATAGCCCCTACTTTTTCATACTTGTTTTAACTCTTTGGGGGGGATACATGCACAACTACTTGCTTACTTGTACAAATACTCAAAACATTTATACTTGATTGTTTTATACTTGATTGTCTTATACTTGATCGCATTATACTTGATGTCATATATACATGATTGCATTATACTTGATTGTGAGACTTCCAGTGGCTCCAGATTAAGTTGCTGGATGACCATTGAGACTTCCGGTGGCTCCAAATTAAGTTGTTGGATGACCATTGAGGCTATTGATACATCCTAACATTTGCGAATGTTGGATACATCATAAACGTGAGGTCTTCGGAGATGAAGAGTAGACTCACGACTAATTGCTTAATTGTTTTGATGAACTTATACATGTCTTAATCATACTATATCGTAGCAGTGGGTTGTGAACACACAGGTTACAAGTCTCTTATGGCGGGACTTGTAACTGAGTGGATTCACGATGCCTTTGCTATGTGAACATTCTTTATAGGCTTTTCAACTGTTTTAAGACAAACTCTATGAACTCACCAACCATTGTGTTGACACTTTAGCATGTTTATCTCAGGTTAGTAAGACGATAGCTAGTGCGTGGAACTTAGAGTCAAGCTGCATATTCTGAAGACTTACGTTTTTATCATTTACTATTCAAAACATTTTGTATACATTTATGTATCATACTTTGGAATCTCATGTTTGTAACTTTGAATTCATTAATCGAATGGTAACTTTTCAAAACGTCTCATTTAGAGTTCGTTTTCTATAACTTGTACTTTGTATTATGAAGTAGCACCCCTATGACACAGTCTTCCGCTGCGGTATTTTGGGGGTGTTACAGATTGGTACCAGAGCCTTGGTTATAGAGAACTAGGTTGCATTTAGTGCCTAGACTATAACTGCTATATACGTTGGGACCTTCCTCTTTATTCGCCTTACACACACTACATACACATATGCTTTTTGGTAGTTGTTGGTTTAGTTCCACGCTGTTAGATGATGTGACTTTAGTATTATAAGGAGCCCCAGAGATTAGCCGAGTCATTAGAAACATGGAGCTCAGTAATAACTAATTATTTAACTTGATCTTGTGACAGTTCTTGTTTGATGAGACACAAGATTTGAGTTAAATAATAGCTTTAGGGATTTGATGACTTGATTATCTTACTATCGGCCTCAGAAGGCGGATTTTGTGTCGGAAATTCTTAAGTAGGATGTTTTAGAATCTCCTTATTAAAATGGATTGGGACGCCTCTTCATTTAAATAAAGAAATTGTAAATCACCGAACCATAAGTTTATGAGACCTTACTTACATAAATTTGGACGCTTCTTTATGTAAGTAATGTGTTATAAATAAGTGGGCTTAATTGTAGCCGATACAACTCCTTAACCAGAACCTTAGACGAATCAGAGTGAACACCACTATTTTAGAGATCCCGAATTCTCTTAGACACACCATAAGTAGTTAACATCAACTGAACTTCGGGACGAAGTTCTCCTTAAGGGGTAGAGACTGTAACAATTCGCAATTTCAGGTTAACTTTCATTCCCGAAAATTTCACTATTCACTTTTTACTATTCACTTTTCACTATTCATCTCAGAAATTTTTATTTCATATTCTCGTAAGTTAAACTATTTTAACGATAATCCGAGAATTTCACGCTCGTCGGATCATTTCTGCAAAAATCACAAAGCCGTGTCCGAGATTTACTTTTAGGTTTAAACGTCCTTCCAGCATCCTGATATATCCATAAAACATTATAAACAATAGAAATATGATTTTCTATCATTTTAGGACAATTCCAAAAGTTTTGGAATTTTACGTTTTTCAGTTCAGCGTTTTACGCAAATTACGCGTTTTAGACCCGTGTTTCCAGTTTTTAGCAGGGTTTTAGCACCCGATAGAACCTACCACTCATTTTATATTTTATTATGGACTATATTGACATGTTTAACAATACTTTCAAGTTTCATATTTTTACGATACCCGGTTTTACGTTTTGAGGCTTAATCATTTACGGTTAGCAACTTACGGAGTCAAAACTAGCTACATACTTAGGATAATACCATCGAAAGTCCACACCTTGTTCTCCAAGTTCATGAACCGCCACTAGGGGGGGGGCATTCACACTTGTGGTTAAATCTTGACCATTGATTCTTTAGATCATTACTTAATTACAACTTTGTCACCAAGTTATGTAACTTTCCTAGCCACCTTCCTAACCTCCTCATTTTTAGTATAAATATCAAGCTCATTTGCTTCCTTTCTCATCAATAAAAAAGCCACAAGATCAATACCTAGCACCATGATCCTTTGATCTTCAATATACAAGTTACACTACAAAGTTCAAGGTCTTAGTGTTCTCTACCTAGTTCTTAAGTTTGTTTGGTGATTCCATGGTTGAATTAGGAGCTACACAAGGTTACTAGGGCTGAAGTTAAATGGTTTTCACAAGGGTTAGATCAAGGCTAGCAAGGGTTACAAGAGTTATGGTGAAGGGTTTACAAGATTAGGTTTAGTGTCCTAGTTCTATACTTGACTTCCTTTCTTAAGTGAAAGCCAAAAGTTGTAAGAAACCCTTATACACTTTCTTGCTCAATATCATTTTCATGCTCTTTGTATTCTTTTCATGCTATATATGTTCTTGTTATTGTGTTCATGATGTTTAAAAATGGATAAAACGAGTATTGGTATACATATGTTAACTTATGACAAGTAAACAAGCAAACTAGTGATTTTTATGGAGAACCACGACCAAAATAGTATAACTTTGATATTTGACACTTACTTACTGTTAAATAGGACTTAACAAGGAAAACATAGCAATTTGAATCACCCAAAACGAGTACCCGAGTCAAAAGTTATGACCATTTGAAGTTAGCGAAACCAAAACGGCAAAACTGCCTAAATAGCATTCTGATCGAATTTTGATTTTGAAAGTCCCACTTCTGATCCGATTCATCAAAAAGTTAAAACACGAAAGTTGTCCGGAACGACGTTTTCGTTCAGGATTAAAGAAGCTCGAGCCCTGAAAACGCTTTCCGAGTGATAATTTTCTTCAAAATCTTAACAGCCCATTTTAGACCAAAGTCACTATATTATAGTTATGATTTACTAAGACCAAGAGGTCTAATGACCTAAAGCCAAGACCACAACCATGGCTAAAGCTAAGGTTGAGTCTCAAGACCATGGTACAATGACCAAGGTCACGGCGAAGCTATGACCAAAGACCATATAAACTTACCCTAATAACAATCTTCATGTAACTTTCGGATCAAAACTTATATATATGTTATCAAATACTACAATAGTAGGGAGCCTCATGTGAGGAGTTCATTAAGTAAGCCGTCGAGATGAGTTGTGGATTTACGAATTAAAGTGTCCTGGCTCCTCGAACGTTTACTCCATGACTTCTGAATTATGTCGGCCCGAACGGTAGTAAGAGATATACAACCTATACATGTTTCATAGACCACTTATAGTCAACAACTTACACTATATACTAAGTACTACATCATGAACATTATGCAAGACATATATAGGCAATTCTTCGTATTCTTAGACGTTACTCCAAACCTAAGTCGCAACGTTCTATTATAGGCTGCTCTTAGAGACTTTCGCGATTCGACTACCACTTTCATTTCTCATTACATAGACTTAAGGTGAGTCATAGCCCCTACTTTTTCATACTTGTTTTAACTCTTTGGGGGGGATACATGCACAACTACTTGCTTACTTGTACAAATACTCAAAACATTTATACTTGATTGTTTTATACTTGATTGTCTTATACTTGATCGCATTATACTTGATGTCATATATACATGATTGCATTATACTTGATTGTGAGACTTCCAGTGGCTCCAGATTAAGTTGCTGGATGATCATTGAGACTTCCGGTGGCTCCAAATTAAGTTGTTGGATGACCATTGAGGCTATTGATACATCCTAACATTTGCGAATGTTGGATACATCATAAACGTGAGGTCTTCGGAGATGAAGAGTAGACTCACGACTAATTGCTTAATTGTTTTGATGAACTTATACATGTCTTAATCATACTATATTGTAGCAGTGGGTTGTGAACACACATGTTACAAGCACTTATGGCGGGACTTGTAACTGAGTGGATTCACGATGCCTTTGTGATGAGGCGAAAAATGATCCGTTTTTAGGGGGTCATTTAAGCCCAAATCCGACTTTATTTGATCAAATATTGCCCTAAATCGTTCCTTTTGTGATTTTAGGTGTTTGGAGAGTGAATCCTGGAAAAGAAGCCATTTTGGACGTTTTTGGAGCATAAAAGTGAAGAAAACGGCAAAGTCTCAAAATTCTATGATGTGAACAGTGCATGAAGGCGTCAAGAATTACTCTTGACGGCGTCAAGACATCAAGAATAAAATACCGTAGGTTGTGACGGCGTCACCAAGGCCGTCACCAAGGCCGTCACGTGTAAATTTGTCAAAACTTGCGCGCGGAGTAGCTGACACCGTTTTGGCCATAACTTTTGCATACGAACTCGGATTGAGGCGATTCAAAAAAGGAAACGAAGAGGATGAAAAGATCTACAACTTGGTGAAAAAGGCTTCTTGACGGCGTCAAGAGTAATGGGGTGACGCCGTCAAGAGGGGCCGACATAAAACATGCCTATAAATATAACATCATAACTTCACTTTTTGTAAGCCCTAAACCCTAAGGTCGATTCCTGGGTTTAGGTGGGTGTTTTTCCAGCAACTTAGAGGGTTTCAATCACTCCATAAACATCATGTATTGGTTTGATGATTCTATATTAATTATGTTTTCCATTATCATTGTTGTTTGCTCTTCTTTGATGATGATTTGCTAATTCACCTTGTGTCTACTTATGATTATGTGAAACTTGTATATAATTGATTAGATCTCATTGATTTCTTGTTGATGTTGTGTCTATCTCCATCAATTAAGGTGTGACAACTTCAATAGATCTAGTTGGTTTAGTTTATAATCCTTGTTTCCTATTGATTCTTGTTTTGATTGAATGATTTATATGTTAGGCTTAAGAAAACTGGCAGATCTCCAAATGGTAACATGCTTGAACGTCTTAAGAAACATGAACCGAGGCGTACTAGGTCTTTATTGGTTGTATTTAATGCATGAGCCACTGTTTACAATCCCTATAGTTGTGCTGGGCATGGTGTAGGAGGAGATAAGAGCTCATAGAGTTGGGGATTTATGTATGCCACCCCACGAATGGTATTAAGGAATACAACCCGTCAATTAAAACAAGGTTACAAACCAATAGGTAGGATTGGATAGCTAGCAAGGAGTAACATATCATGGGTAGACATGCTTCACTTATCTTGTAGAACCTTAGTTTAGTTTTCTTGTTAATTAGTTTAATTAGTAGCTTTTGGGTTAGTTGATTAGCAACTAATTCCGCCCACACTCCCAATACCCGAGATTTTTACTTGCTTTTCATAAAATATAAAAACATAAAAAGAATCATCCTTCACCTTTAGACCTAGTTAGATTAATTTCAATCCTAACGACACTATTCCTAGCTGAACGATCAATCCCCCGGTACTTGTCACTATACTATACTACAACGATCAGGTACACTGCCTGGTGGGGGTTGTAAGCCTCGCGAGATCCCTCGAGAGGTAAAGCAAGGTGCGATTCCCACGCATCAAGTTTTTGGCGCCGCAGCCCGGGGAATAGTTATTGTTTAGGTTGAATTTGATTTTTATTAGGTCTACTCATTAGATTCCTATCAATTGAGATTTTTTTCTTTTTATTTTGTAGCTTTCTCGTAGTCTATCTTTTCTTTGTGATTTTGTTTGTAACTTGCTTCAAATGGACCTTGCACTTAGGCTTCTAAGATTGCAAGATAGGGTTGAGCGGCTAACATACCAAAGAGTTCAAAATACCTCATTTAGAGACACCTATGAATCATATGAGCCTTCACCTAGGATAGATTCTTATGAACAATCTCCATGTTTAAGATCTAGTTTTAGTGAGGCCAATTGGAAATGCGACCTAGTTTGCCATGGAATTATGGAGAGAGCCATTGCAACAAATCATAAGTTGGATGAAGCACTAGGTTTGCTATTATCACTTCCTAAGAAAACAATTGAGGAGGATTTAGCCGAGCATGATCACATTGATCAAAAAGACCTAGGTCCTATGATCGATGATGATGAATCTCAAGAAACAGATGATGAATCTCTTGGGCAATTTGTATATAGTAGTCAGAATATTGAAGATGATCCTTATGATTCGGACATAGAAGTTGAGATGCCTAGAGAAGCACGTGAGATACTTGGGAGAATGTTAGGGCTAGATCCTGACACATGGAATGATGAGGTGAACAACATAAGCCCACAAAATACTCAACCATCATTTGAGGCACATACACCGCCCGTGACTTACCCGGAAGAAGTAGAAGAAACTTTAGGAATTCCTATGGAGGTAGAACCCTTGGACCAGGCACCACTTGAGGATATAGGTTTGAACACCTGTAGTGATAACCTTACTCCTAGTTCTAGGGAATTTCCTAGTGTTGATGAACCGGAACCTCAACCTTTACACAACTTCCCATCCTTAGATTTATTTCTAGGAGACAAAAGAGGAACCGACCCACCCATCAACCAATATTATCCGGGTAGTTTTAGGATGAAGGAAGCCATTCACTCACCCCCTTCACCTCACGTGGCATATTCACACCCTAAGGGTATGTATCGCTACTTTCACCCACACTTAATCCTAAGTGTAGGGAGAACCTCCCCTATTTCCATTAAATAAGGGTAGAGTCAGGCTCGTGACTCGAACAAAAACAAGCGCTTCTTGGGAGGCAACCCATGTTTTGTGTGTTTTTATTTGTTTGTTTGTTTGTTTGTTTGATTTTATTTGTTTCCGTATGCATGTTTTATTTTTATTGTTTGTGGCTCATGTTTCAAATTAAATTGTGAAAATGCTTTATTTTGTTTTTAACTTCGTCTTAATTGCATATAAAGGTATTTTGCAAAAGATAAGTGTAAGGGAGATCCAAATTTGTTTATAAGAACGAAATTGAGCATGAACCACAACAATATTAAATGGACATGTGTATTAGTACTTGTTAGAGTCAAATGCTTGTATCGAGTCGTAATGATGTTTTGCAGGATTTTCCGGGAAGTAGGACGAAGTTTTTCCAGAAATTTTCCGGAAACTTAACATAAAGATTTCTGCAGGTCACTTCTGACGGCGTCACGAGTTTACTCTTGACGGCGTCACGTGTAAAAATCTGGAAATTTTACCAGTTTTGTTTTTCTAACGGAGTCTTATGGTTTTTGTGAATTATTAAGTTTTATAATCTCCGGGAAATCTGCAAACATTCATTCCACAAGCATTATATCTTTAATTGTTTTGTTTTTATTCCTAAGTCTGGAATTACATCTAGTTGTGAGTTATCTTTGTTCGGCTTGATGCTTTGGGTTTTTGTAGTTGTTTTCTCAGGTTTTACAGGTTATGTTCGACAAGGAGATGATTTATATTCTGGAAGGGAAGCTTTGATTGTTCATTTTCTTGGAGGAAGATCTAACCTGGCCAACCTATAATCCATACCGAGCGAATCAGGGGAGTATTTGATTTCATTCTCTTTACTTTTTCACTTTTACATTCTTTACTTGAACATTGGGGACAATGTTCATCTTAAGTGTAAGGGGAGGGTAAAAAGATGATACCTTACATATGCACTTTCGCTTGAGTTTGTTTTGTTTGATAGTAGATGAGTAATAAAACTATGAGAAATACTTGTTAGTGTAATTTTAGCGCCAAATTTAAAATTTTTTACAACATTTAGGAGTGAAACTCTAGCCATAGCAAGCGTCTCATGGATAGGAGGTTGTATGACTAGCACACAACCGTATATTCAGAAAAATTTTCCACCCAAAAATGTGAGGTTCGCCTTTAGTTTTGATAGGAAAAGCATTCATTATTAGTGCTTATGAGTGTACCGGTAGCATTTAGATTCTAGAACTTGCGTTAGTGATGCATCCCGAGACCGCGAGTGAGACTACATTCGTGTGGTAGGATTTACTACATGATAAGAGGCATTAGGATCACCCTTGTGTTAAACCCGTATTATAATTACTTGACCATTTAAGTCATATTACCTGGCTAGTTAAGTCAACTAATTTTTCCCACACCTTTAGCGTTGTACTCATTTTTAGTACACGAAACCCCTAGTACACCCCTCCGAGCCTATCTTTTCGTTTCTAACTTTAAGCATTTTACTTAAAGGAAGAATTTGTTACACCCCACTTAAATGTACACCCAAATCGCCTTAGCCTTCCGTGTATGCGCTCATTTTTAGTGCATTATTGTTATTTGTTAAACCCTAAGTTAACTTTCTAATTGATTACATGGTTGCTAAGTCGAGTCATATCCTTGTACATATTGTTTTGGGACGATTGGGACTCATGGGTAAGTACTTATTTTATGGAGTAATGGGGAAGAACAACATTTATTACCCCCATATGTGCGTTAATCTTAAAAGTGCTCCAAGTGTTTTGATTTTCTTAATTCGAGTCATTAGAATAGTTTAATGTAAAGTATGTAAAGATTCAAGTGTAAGGGGAATTCTCATCCCCTATGATGTATTATTTTGGATGGTAGGGTAAGAGTGTATGCAAAAAAAAAAAAAAAAAAAAAAAAAAAAAAAAATCGAAAGAATTAAGAAAAAGAAAAAAAAATAGAAAAAGAAAAAGAGAAAAAAAAACATACGGACTACCATCCCTTTTTATTCTTTGTTTATTTTATGTTTTTGTTATTTTTTCATTTATTAGCTTAAGTCGAGTCTAGTCTTGGCTTAGCAACACCATCTTGTACATGTAATTAACCAAGATTGTTAACTCGCCACCAGTAAAACTTCCCTTATCCAACAAAACCGTGTAATTCATATCCCTACACCTAACGTTATAACCCTCTTAAAAGACCTCTTTGATAGTTTATCCTAGGTGCTTACGCCATGTGGTGGAGGTTTGATCCTTTCCCAAGCCTATGGTAATCTATTTTGCTATGACAGGTAGTGAGAGATATCTTCCATTTCCATAATGTTATATTACTTTATTACACCCGAGAGATGTGAGTATCTAAACACTATTTGTGAGGTGCTTGTGTATGACCTCCGTGCTTGTCTATTGGTCTTTAGTGGAACGATTATTTGTTGTAATTACTTTTATATTAGTGTTAAATGACCCCTAACTTGTCTTTTGAGTAGAATAAAAGCTCATTTGCTTGAGGACAAGCAAATCTCAAGTGTAAGGGTATATGATGAGGCGAAAAATGATCCGTTTTTAGGGGGTCATTTAAGCCCAAATCCGACTTTATTTGATCAAATATTGCCCTAAATCGTTCCTTTTGTGATTTTAGGTGTTTGGAGAGTGAATCCTGGAAAAGAAGCCATTTTGGACGTTTTTGGAGCATAAAAGTGAAGAAAACGGCAAAGTCTCAAAATTCTATGATGTGAACAGTGCATGAAGGCGTCAAGAATTACTCTTGACGGCGTCAAGACATCAAGAATAAAATACCGTAGGTTGTGACGGCGTCACCAAGGCCGTCACCAAGGCCGTCACGTGTAAATTTGTCAAAACTTGCGCGCGGAGTAGCTGACACCGTTTTGGCCATAACTTTTGCATACGAACTCGGATTGAGGCGATTCAAAAAAGGAAACGAAGAGGACGAAAAGATCTACAACTTGGTGAAAAATGCTTCTTGACGGCGTCAAGAGTAATGGGGTGACGCCGTCAAGAGGGGCCGACATAAAACATGCCTATAAATATAACATCATAACTTCACTTTTTGTAAGCCCTAAACCCTAAGGTCGATTCCTGGGTTTAGGTGGGTGTTTTTCCAGCAACTTAGAGGGTTTCAATCACTCCATAAACATCATGTATTGGTTTGATGATTCTATCTTAATTATGTTTTCCATTATTATTGTTGTTTGCTCTTCTTTGATGATGATTTGCTAATTCACCTTGTGTCTACTTATGATTATGTGAAACTTGTATATAATTGATTAGATCTCATTGATTTCTTGTTGATGTTGTGTCTATCTCCATCAATTAAGGTGTGACAACTTCAATAGATCTAGTTGGTTTAGTTTATAATCCTTGTTTCCTATTGATTCTTGTTTTGATTGAATGATTTATATGTTAGGCTTAAGAAAACTGGCAGATCTCCAAATGGTAACATGCTTGAACGTCTTAAGAAACATGAACCGAGGCGTACTAGGTCTTTATTGGTTGTATTTAATGCATGAGCCACTGTTTACAATCCCTATAGTTGTGCTGGGCATGGTGTAGGAGGAGATAAGAGCTCATAGAGTTGGGGAGTTATGTATGCCACCCCACGAATGGTATTAAGGAATACAACCCGTCAATTAAAA
This sequence comes from Artemisia argyi, assembly GCA_030686995.1. Lineage (NCBI taxonomy): Eukaryota > Viridiplantae > Streptophyta > Magnoliopsida > Asterales > Asteraceae > Artemisia > Artemisia argyi. The sequence goes on from CM060691.1 coordinate 169,867,501, forward strand.
CAAGGTTACAAACCAATAGGTAGGATTGGATAGCTAGCAAGGAGTAACATATCATGGGAAGACATGCTTCACTTATCTTGTAGAACCTTAGTTTAGTTTTCTTGTTAATTAGTTTAATTAGTAGCTTTTGGGTTAGTTGATTAGCAACTAATTCCGCCCACACTCCCAATACCCGAGATTTTTACTTGCTTTTCATAAAATATAAAAACATAAAAAGAATCATCCTTCACCTTTAGACCTAGTTAGATTAATTTCAATCCTAACGACACTATTCCTAGCTGAACGATCAATCCCCCGGTACTTGTCACTATACTATACTACAACGATCAGGTACACTGCCTGGTGGGGGTTGTAAGCCTCGCGAGATCCCTCGAGAGGTAAAGCAAGGTGCGATTCCCACGCATCAAGTTTTTGGCGCCGCAGCCCGGGGAATAGTTATTGTTTAGGTTGAATTTGATTTTTATTAGGTCTACTCATTAGATTCCTATCAATTGAGATTTTTTTCTTTTTATTTTGTAGCTTTCTCGTAGTCTATCTTTTCTTTGTGATTTTGTTTGTAACTTGCTTCAAATGGACCTTGCACTTAGGCTTCTAAGATTGCAAGATAGGGTTGAGCGGCTAACATACCAAAGAGTTCAAAATACCTCATTTAGAGACACCTATGAATCATATGAGCCTTCACCTAGGATAGATTCTTATGAACAATCTCCATGTTTAAGATCTAGTTTTAGTGAGGCCAATTGGAAATGCGACCTAGTTTGCCATGGAATTATGGAGAGAGCCATTGCAACAAATCATAAGTTGGATGAAGCACTAGGTTTGCTATTATCACTTCCTAAGAAAACAATTGAGGAGGATTTAGCCGAGCATGATCACATTGATCAAAAAGACCTAGGTCCTATGATCGATGATGATGAATCTCAAGAAACAGATGATGAATCTCTTGGGCAATTTGTATATAGTAGTCAGAATATTGAAGATGATCCTTATGATTCGGACATAGAAGTTGAGATGCCTAGAGAAGCACGTGAGATACTTGGGAGAATGTTAGGGCTAGATCCTGACACATGGAATGATGAGGTGAACAACATAAGCCCACAAAATACTCAACCATCATTTGAGGCACATACACCGCCCGTGACTTACCCGGAAGAAGTAGAAGAAACTTTAGGAATTCCTATGGAGGTAGAACCCTTGGACCAGGCACCACTTGAGGATATAGGTTTGAACACCTGTAGTGATAACCTTACTCCTAGTTCTAGGGAATTTCCTAGTGTTGATGAACCGGAACCTCAACCTTTACACAACTTCCCATCCTTAGATTTATTTCTAGGAGACAAAAGAGGAACCGACCCACCCATCAACCAATATTATCCGGGTAGTTTTAGGATGAAGGAAGCCATTCACTCACCCCCTTCACCTCACGTGGCATATTCACACCCTAAGGGTATGTATCGCTACTTTCACCCACACTTAATCCTAAGTGTAGGGAGAACCTCCCCTATTTCCATTAAATAAGGGTAGAGTCAGGCTCGTGACTCGAACAAAAACAAGCGCTTCTTGGGAGGCAACCCATGTTTTGTGTGTTTTTATTTGTTTGTTTGTTTGTTTGTTTGATTTTATTTGTTTCCGTATGCATGTTTTATTTTTATTGTTTGTGGCTCATGTTTCAAATTAAATTGTGAAAATGCTTTATTTTGTTTTTAACTTCGTCTTAATTGCATATAAAGGTATTTTGCAAAAGATAAGTGTAAGGGAGATCCAAATTTGTTTATAAGAACGAAATTGAGCATGAACCACAACAATATTAAATGGACATGTGTATTAGTACTTGTTAGAGTCAAATGCTTGTATCGAGTCGTAATGATGTTTTGCAGGATTTTCCGGGAAGTAGGACGAAGTTTTTCCAGAAATTTTCCGGAAACTTAACATAAAGATTTCTGCAGGTCACTTCTGACGGCGTCACGAGTTTACTCTTGACGGCGTCACGTGTAAAAATCTGGAAATTTTACCAGTTTTGTTTTTCTAACGGAGTCTTATGGTTTTTGTGAATTATTAAGTTTTATAATCTCCGGGAAATCTGCAAACATTCATTCCACAAGCATTATATCTTTAATTGTTTTGTTTTTATTCCTAAGTCTGGAATTACATCTAGTTGTGAGTTATCTTTGTTCGGCTTGATGCTTTGGGTTTTTGTAGTTGTTTTCTCAGGTTTTACAGGTTATGTTCGACAAGGAGATGATTTATATTCTGGAAGGGAAGCTTTGATTGTTCATTTTCTTGGAGGAAGATCTAACCTGGCCAACCTATAATCCATACCGAGCGAATCAGGGGAGTATTTGATTTCATTCTCTTTACTTTTTCACTTTTACATTCTTTACTTGAACATTGGGGACAATGTTCATCTTAAGTGTAAGGGGAGGGTAAAAAGATGATACCTTACATATGCACTTTCGCTTGAGTTTGTTTTGTTTGATAGTAGATGAGTAATAAAACTATGAGAAATACTTGTTAGTGTAATTTTAGCGCCAAATTTAAAATTTTTTACAACATTTAGGAGTGAAACTCTAGCCATAGCAAGCGTCTCATGGATAGGAGGTTGTATGACTAGCACACAACCGTATATTCAGAAAAATTTTCCACCCAAAAATGTGAGGTTCGCCTTTAGTTTTGATAGGAAAAGCATTCATTATTAGTGCTTATGAGTGTACCGGTAGCATTTAGATTCTAGAACTTGCGTTAGTGATGCATCCCGAGACCGCGAGTGAGACTACATTCGTGTGGTAGGATTTACTACATGATAAGAGGCATTAGGATCACCCTTGTGTTAAACCCGTATTATAATTACTTGACCATTTAAGTCATATTACCTGGCTAGTTAAGTCAACTAATTTTTCCCACACCTTTAGCGTTGTACTCATTTTTAGTACACGAAACCCCTAGTACACCCCTCCGAGCCTATCTTTTCGTTTCTAACTTTAAGCATTTTACTTAAAGGAAGAATTTGTTACACCCCACTTAAATGTACACCCAAATCGCCTTAGCCTTCCGTGTATGCGCTCATTTTTAGTGCATTATTGTTATTTGTTAAACCCTAAGTTAACTTTCTAATTGATTACATGGTTGCTAAGTCGAGTCATATCCTTGTACATATTGTTTTGGGACGATTGGGACTCATGGGTAAGTACTTATTTTATGGAGTAATGGGGAAGAACAACATTTATTACCCCCATATGTGCGTTAATCTTAAAAGTGCTCCAAGTGTTTTGATTTTCTTAATTCGAGTCATTAGAATAGTTTAATGTAAAGTATGTAAAGATTCAAGTGTAAGGGGAATTCTCATCCCCTATGATGTATTATTTTGGATGGTAGGGTAAGAGTGTATGCAAAAAAAAAAAAAAAAAAAAAAAAAAAAAAAATCGAAAGAATTAAGAAAAAGAAAAAAAAATAGAAAAAGAAAAAGAGAAAAAAAAACATACGGACTACCATCCCTTTTTATTCTTTGTTTATTTTATGTTTTTGTTATTTTTTCATTTATTAGCTTAAGTCGAGTCTAGTCTTGGCTTAGCAACACCATCTTGTACATGTAATTAACCAAGATTGTTAACTCGCCACCAGTAAAACTTCCCTTATCCAACAAAACCGTGTAATTCATATCCCTACACCTAACGTTATAACCCTCTTAAAAGACCTCTTTGATAGTTTATCCTAGGTGCTTACGCCATGTGGTGGAGGTTTGATCCTTTCCCAAGCCTATGGTAATCTATTTTGCTATGACAGGTAGTGAGAGATATCTTCCATTTCCATAATGTTATATTACTTTATTACACCCGAGAGATGTGAGTATCTAAACACTATTTGTGAGGTGCTTGTGTATGACCTCCGTGCTTGTCTATTGGTCTTTAGTGGAACGATTATTTGTTGTAATTACTTTTATATTAGTGTTAAATGACCCCTAACTTGTCTTTTGAGTAGAATAAAAGCTCATTTGCTTGAGGACAAGCAAATCTCAAGTGTAAGGGTATATGATGAGGCGAAAAATGATCCGTTTTTAGGGGGTCATTTAAGCCCAAATCCGACTTTATTTGATCAAATATTGCCCTAAATCGTTCCTTTTGTGATTTTAGGTGTTTGGAGAGTGAATCCTGGAAAAGAAGCCATTTTGGACGTTTTTGGAGCATAAAAGTGAAGAAAACGGCAAAGTCTCAAAATTCTATGATGTGAACAGTGCATGAAGGCGTCAAGAATTACTCTTGACGGCGTCAAGACATCAAGAATAAAATACCGTAGGTTGTGACGGCGTCACCAAGGCCGTCACCAAGGCCGTCACGTGTAAATTTGTCAAAACTTGCGCGCGGAGTAGCTGACACCGTTTTGGCCATAACTTTTGCATACGAACTCGGATTGAGGCGATTCAAAAAAGGAAACGAAGAGGACGAAAAGATCTACAACTTGGTGAAAAAGGCTTCTTGACGGCGTCAAGAGTAATGGGGTGACGCCGTCAAGAGGGGCCGACATAAAACATGCCTATAAATATAACATCATAACTTCACTTTTTGTAAGCCCTAAACCCTAAGGTCGATTCCTGGGTTTAGGTGGGTGTTTTTCCAGCAACTTAGAGGGTTTCAATCACTCCATAAACATCATGTATTGGTTTGATGATTCTATCTTAATTATGTTTTCCATTATCATTGTTGTTTGCTCTTCTTTGATGATGATTTGCTAATTCACCTTGTGTCTACTTATGATTATGTGAAACTTGTATATAATTGATTAGATCTCATTGATTTCTTGTTGATGTTGTGTCTATCTCCATCAATTAAGGTGTGACAACTTCAATAGATCTAGTTGGTTTAGTTTATAATCCTTGTTTCCTATTGATTCTTATTTTGATTGAATGATTTATATGTTAGGCTTAAGAAAACTGGCAGATCTCCAAATGGTAACATGCTTGAACGTCTTAAGAAACATGAACCGAGGCGTACTAGGTCTTTATTGGTTGTATTTAATGCATGAGCCACTGTTTACAATCCCTATAGTTGTGCTGGGCATGGTGTAGGAGGAGATAAGAGCTCATAGAGTTGGGGATTTATGTATGCCACCCCACGAATGGTATTAAGGAATACAACCCGTCAATTAAAACAAGGTTACAAACCAATAGGTAGGATTGGATAGCTAGCAAGGAGTAACATATCATGGGTAGACATGCTTCACTTATCTTGTAGAACCTTAGTTTAGTTTTCTTGTTAATTAGTTTAATTAGTAGCTTTTGGGTTAGTTGATTAGCAACTAATTCCGCCCACACTCCCAATACCCGAGATTTTTACTTGCTTTTCATAAAATATAAAAACATAAAAAGAATCATCCTTCACCTTTAGACCTAGTTAGATTAATTTCAATCCTAACGACACTATTCCTAGCTGAACGATCAATCCCCCGGTACTTGTCACTATACTATACTACAACGATCAGGTACACTGCCTGGTGGGGGTTGTAAGCCTCGCGAGATCCCTCGAGAGGTAAAGCAAGGTGCGATTCCCACGCATCACTTTGCTATGTGAACATTCTTTATAGGCTTTTCAACTGTTTTAAGACAAACTCTATGAACTCACCAACCATTGTGTTGACACTTTAGCATGTTTATCTCAGGTTAGTAAGACGATAGCTAGTGCGTGGAACTTAGAGTCAAGCTGCATATTATGAAGACTTACGTTTTTATCATTTACTATTCAAAACATTTTGTATACATTTATGTATCATACTTTAGAATCTCATGTTTGTAACTTTGAATTCATTAATCGAATGGTAACTTTTCAAAACGTCTCATTTAGAGTTCGTTTTCTATAACTTGTACTTTGTATTATGAAGTAGCACCCCTATGACACAGTCTTCCGCTGCGGTATTTTGGGGGTGTTACACTCAAAACTTATCATTTTATTATTTCAATAAGTTCAGAAAGTTCAGAACAGCTTATTTTAACAGCTTATTAGCTTAAATCCTCTATTTTTCCTTAAATGGGTTTAACGAGTCCAAATTTAGGGCCCATTACGTTTTATGATCCAAAGGGTTTGGGGGAACACTAGACTTATCATAGTCCATCATTTTAAGTTCTAAAAACATTTCAAAACAGCTTTTATGTTCAGCTTATCGTAATAAGCTAAAAACAGCTTTTTGGGCTTAACAGGCCCAAAATATTATTTAATTTTCCTTGAAATCCTATGAAATCTCGTTTTGCTTTAGGGTCGATTAGGTGACTAAATCAAATCGTTAGGTCTAATTATTTATTAGTCTCGTTAGTTTACAAGGTACACAACTAGTTCGTGTTTAAATATAGGGTGGTTATGTGTCGATTTTAAGAATGGCGAGGCCAAAGTATACGGTCAAAACTCATAACGCAAAAACAATATAACCTTGAAAATATTCTAAGTCTTTTAATAGAAATCGTATAGGTCCAAACCTACTTAGAAACGTGTGATATTTGTACTAATATGTTAATTATGGGTTCAAATCATTTATAAGGTCTCGTTAGTGGTCTAGCCAACTATTGATATGATATATAAAATATGTGTGTCGCGTTTATATTTTACGATTTATTAGTAGTAAGTGTGTGTGCACAAAACATAAATATACGTATTTGTGTGATGTAGTACGTATAAGTGCATGTAGCGGCTGAGCTTGCATGCGAAGGCTTATATAGTGAGTTTATGAAGCGTAGAGACATGATAAGTTCACAAGAGTTGGAGTGTAGCATGTAAACGTATCTTGGCACCACTCTTCTTGTCCAATCGAGAGTTTACAAGGCTAGATTGTGTAAGATTGTTCCCTGTTCATTTCTGACTCCTCACAAGATGTATAGTGTTCATTTGGTTGCCATTGGGGAGCATGGGAGGCATGTAGAATACTTGTGCCACGTTGAGACTTATCTTTCAAGGGGTGAGTTTGGTGTTTTGCTTTGGTCAGTTTTAGAGTAGCAAACGAGTGGGTGAGGGTGTAACTTTTATCATTCATGCTTCTTGGGCATTAGATGAAACGAAGCAAGCAAAAATATATATATGTTACGTATAGAAAATGTAAGAAATTAGGGTGGTTTTGGGCGTGTGTCGCGACAGAAAAAGAAAAGAAAGAAACTAAAAAGGGTGCGTTTGGGCTTGTAACTGGGCTTGTGGTTGTTTCGGCCCAATCAAAGAAATAAAGAAAAAGAGTAGTCCGTTTGGTTTGTAATTGGATTTCGTGGCCCAGTTGGTGATGGGGGCCCACGTAGTGTGTTTTGGGTATCGTGTCGAGGTCCAAAAATATTAGTGATCATTCTCGGGAATTTTCGTGGGCTCGGGAAACATATAAATAGTATACGGTATTTTGACGAAACTTATAGTTATAAATATAAACGTTTTAGCTTTATAGTTCGCAATAAATATAGATTATTGAGGTTGTGTGTAAGCATCGTTCCTAGGTAAACAGTCAATCATAAGTTATCGTATTGATTCCAATATCAAGTCATTAATAAAAAAAATTGTTACCCGTAAAAGTGGTGTTAAGTTACCGTAATATCATTTTATTCCTTGTGAGCATTTACTAATCGTAAGGGGAAATTACGGGAGGTTACCTTACCTACTCCTTACAGGGAATTTTGTCCCGGAATTCTAGTCTAAGATAGTTTCCAAGGGTGTCTTAGGTGAAGAGATGTGGGTACTTGGAACGAATCTGATCCTCGCATTCCCAAGTATATTCCGGTCCTCGCTTGGAGTCCCAACGAACTTTGACGATAGGAATACGGTTTTGCTTGAGTTGTTTGACTTCTCTATCCATGATTTCAATAGGTTCCTCGGTAAAGACAAGTTTGTCATCAAGTCGAATTTCTTTCAACGGAATAACGAGAGATTCATCAAATAAACATTTCTTAAGGTTTGACACATGAAAGGTGTCGTGAATCTGACAAAGTTCTTCAGGTAGTTCGAGCTTATAAGCCACGGGTCCTATCCTTTCCAGGATTTTGAATGGACCGACGAATCTTGGATTCAACTTTCCATGTTTTCCAAATCGTACCATTCCCTTCCAGGGAGATACTTTCAATAAGACTCTATCTCCAACTTGAAATTCCATAGGTTTCCTTCTTATGTCGGCGTAGCTTTTCTGTCGGTCTCGGGCTGCTTGTAAATGTTGCTTAATCTTAATGATCTTCTCAGTAGTTTCCCGAACAAGATCGGGTCCTATGAGTTATCTTTCTCCAACTTCTGCGCAATAAACGGGTGATCTGCACTTTCGACCGTAAAGTGCTTCGAATGGTGCTGCTTTAATACTGGTGTGATAGCTATTGTTGTATGAAAACTCTGCTAATGGTAAGTGCTTATCCTAACCTTTTCCAAAATCAATCACACATGCTCGGAGCATGTCTTCTAAAGTTTGAATTGTTCTTTCACTTTGACCATCAGTTTGAGGGTGGTATGCGGTGCTCATATCTAGTTTAGTTCCTGAGGCTTTTTGTAAGGATTTCCAGAAATAAGAGGTGAAACGACTATCTCGATCCGAGATGATTGAAATTCGCACTCCATGTCGAGTGACTATTTCCTTTACATACAACTGAGCAAGTGTACTCATCTCATCGGTTTCTTTGATGGGTAGAAAATGAGCGGATTTTGAAAGACGATCAACAATAACCCATATCGTGTCGTATCCGGATGAAGTTTTTGGAAGTTTGGTGATGAAGTCCATAGTGATTCATTCCCATTACCACATTGGAAGTTCAGGTTGTACAAAAAGACCTGAAGGTTTTTGGTGTTCCGCCTTTACTCTTGAACACGTCAAACATTTACTGACATATTCCGCGATGTCAGCCTTCATGTTTGGCCACCAATATAGTTTCTTTAAATCCTGATACATCTTGTCGGATCCTGGGTGAATGGAGTATTTTGACTTGTGGGACTCATGCATGATGATGCGTGGGAATCGCAACAGGCTTTACCTCTCGAGGGATCTCGAGAAGCTTACAACCCCCACCAGACAGTGTACCTGATCGTTGTAGTATAGTATAGTGACAAGTACCGGGGGATTGATCGTTCAGCTTAGGAATAGTGTCGCTAGGATTAGAAAGCCTAATTACTAGTTCTAAAGGTGAGGGATGATTATTTTTGTATTTTTATATTTTTTAGAAAGCAAGTAAAATCTCGGGTTTTGGAAGAGTGGGCGGAATTAGTTGCTATTCAACTAACCCAAAACTAAGATGTAATCAAAATAAAATACTAAAAATGAAATTAAACTAATTTATACTAAGGTTGTGAGTAGTAATTGGAGAAAATGTGTTTACTTAGACTTCACTACTCCCTAGATATCTTTTACACGTTAATTACTTGTTATAATTGTATGGATGACGGATTGTATTCCTTAATACCATTCATGGGGTGGCATACATAACTCCCCAATTCTATGAGCTCTTATCTCCTCCTACACCATGACCCAGCACAACTATAGGGATTGTAAACAGTGGCTCATACATTAAATACAACCAATAAAGACCTAGTACGCCTCGGTTCATGTTTCTTAAGACGTTCAAGCATGTTACCATTTGGAGATCTGCCAGTTTTCTTAAGCCTAACATATAAAATCATTCATCCAAGACAAGAATAAACAAGTAATCAACACATAATCAATATCTAGGTTTCATTAGATCTAAGCAAACACAAAAGAGATCTAGCCTAGCATAATGGAATTGAGACAAGAACAAGATATAGACAACCGACACATAGACATATTGATTGAATTAGAAGAACACTTATCTCAATTACAATGCAAGGTATCAAGGGTTTGGAACCCTTGAAAAACCTGTAAAAGTTGCACCAAATTCGTCTTTAGGGTTTCTCCAAAACTTCTCTCTCTTTTAATGTAAAAAACTAGAAAACTATATATAGGAAAATCGAGGTGACGGCGTCAAGAGCAAGGGTGTGACGCCGTCATCTTGCCGCCAAATACTTCCTCGGACGGCCTTGATCTACTTATGATGGCCTATGTGACGCCGTCATCAACCACGGTATTTTATTCTTGGGACTCTGACGCCGTCATGAACACCTCTTGACGCCTTCATGCACTGTTCCCAGCATAGAAATTTGAGACTTTGCCATTTTCTTCACTTTTATGCTCCAAAAACGTCTGAAATGGCTTCTTTTCCAGAATTCACTCTCCAAGTACCTAAAATCACAAAAGGAACGATTTAAGGCAATATTTGATCAAATAAAGTCGGATTCGAGCTTAAATGACCCCCTAAAAACGGATCATTTTTCGCCTCATCATATACCCTTACACTTGAGATTTGCTTGTCCTCAAGCAAATGCGCTTTTATTCTACTCAAAAGACAAGTTAGGGGTCATTTAACACTAATATAAAAGTAATTACAACAAATAATCGTTCCACTAAAGACCAATAGACAAGCACGGAGGTCATACACAAGCACCTCACAAATAGTGTTTAGATACTCACATCTCTCGGGTGTAATAAAGTAATATAACATTATGGAAATGGAAGATATCTCTCACTACCTGTCATAGCAAAATAGATTACCATAGGCTTGGGAAAGGATCAAACCTCCACCACATGGCGTAAGCACCTAGGATAAACTATCAAAGAGGTCTTTTAAAGGGTTGTAACGTTAGGTATAGGGATATGAATTACACGGTTTTGTTGGATAAAGGAAGTTTTACTGGTGGCGAGTTAACAATCTTGGTTAATTACATGTACAATAAGGCGTTGCTAAGCCAAAACTAGACTCGACTTAAGCTAATAAATGAAAAATAACAAAAAACATAAAATGAACATAGAATGAAAAGGGATGGTAGTCCGTATGTTTTTTCTCTTTTTCCTTTTTTTTTTTTTTTTTTTTTTTTTTTTTTTTTTTTTTTTTTTTTGCATACACTCTTACCCTACCATCCAAAATAATACATCATAGGGAATGAACGTTCCCCTTACACTTGAATCTTTACATACTTTACATTCAACTATTCTAATGACTCGAATTAAGAAAATCAAAACACTTGGAGCACTTTTAAGATTAACGTACATATGGGGGTAATAAATGATGTTCTTCCCCATTACTCCATAAAATAAGTACTTACCCATGAGTCCCAATCGTCCCAAAACAATATGTACAAGGATATGACTCAACTTAGCAACCATGTAATCAATTAGAAAGTTAACTTAGGGTTTAACAAATAACAATAATGCACTAAAAATGAGCGCATACACGGAAGGCTAAGGCGATTTGGGTGTACATTTAAGTGGGGTGTAACAAATTCTTCCTTTAAGTAAAATGCTTAAAGTTAGAAACGAAAAGATAGGCTCGGAGGGGTGTAGTAGGGGTACCGTGTACTAAAAATGAGTACAACGCTAAGGGTGTGGGAAAATTAGTTGACTTAACTAGTCAAGTAGTATGACTTAAATAGTCAAGTAATTATAATACGGGTTTAACACAAGGATGATCCTAATGCCTCTTATCATGTAGTAAATCCTACCACACGAATGTAGTCTCACTAGCGGTCTCGGGATGCATCACTAACGCAAGTTCTAGAATCTAAATGCTACCGGTACACTCATAAGCACTAATAATGAATGCTTTTCCTATCAAATCTAAAGGCGAACCTCACATTTTTGGGTGGAAAATTTTTCTGAATATACGGTTATGTGCTAGTCATACAATCTCCTATCCATGAGACGCTTGCTATGGCTAAAGTTTCACTCCTAAATGTTGTAAAAAATTTTAAATTTGGCGCTAAAATTGCACTAACAAGTATTTCTCATAGTTTTATTACACATCTACCATCAAACAAAACAAACTCAAGCAAAAGTGCATATGTAAGGTATCATCTTTTTTACCCTCCCCTTACACTTAAGATGAACATTGTCCCCAATGTTCAAGTAAAGAATGTAAAAGTGAAAAAGTAAAGAGAATGAAATCAAATACTCCCCTGATTCGCTCGGTATGGATTATAGGTTGGCCAGGTTAAATCTTCCTCCAAGAAAATGAACAATCAAAGCTTCCCTTCCAGAATATAAATCATCTCCTTGTCGAACATAACCTGTAAATCCTGACAACAATAGACAAGACAACCTCGCGTAAAATCGGCGGCATCCTATATAAGTTACTAAATCCTAGAAAACAAAATAAGATATAATGCTTGTGGAATGAAGTTTGCAGATCTCCTGGAGTTTATAAAACTAAAGAATCAACAAAAACTTTAAGACTTCGGTATAAACAAAACTAGCAAAATTTCCAGAATTTTACACGTGACGCCGTCAAGAGTAAACTCATGACGCCGTCAGAAGTGACCTGCAGAAATCTTTATGTTAAGTTTCCGAAAAATTTCTGGAAAAACTTCGTCCTACTTCCTGGAAAATCCTGCAAAACATCATTACGACTCGATACAAGCATTTGACTCTAACAAGTACTAATACACATGTCCATTTAATATTGTTGTGGTTCATGCTCAATTTCGTTCTTATAAACAAGTTTGAATCTCCCTTACACTTATCTCTTGCAAAATACCTTTATATGCAATTAAGACGAAGTTAAAAACAAAATAAAGCATTTTCACAATTTACTTTGAAACATGAGCCACAAACAATAAAAACAAAACATGCATACGGAAACAAATAAAATCAAACAAACAAACAAACAAATAAAAACATACAAAACATGGGTTGCCTCCCAAGAAGCGCTTGTTTTTGTTCGAGTCACGAGCCTGACTCTACCCTTATTTAATGGAAATAGGGGAGGTTTTCCCTACACTTATGATCAAGTGTGGGTGAAAGTAGCGATACACACCCTTAGGGTGTGAATATGCCACGTTAGGTGAAGGGGGTGAGTGAATGGCTTCCTTCATCCTAAAACTACCCGGATAATATTGGTTGATGGGTGGATCGGTTCCTCTTTTGTCTCCTAGAAATATATCTAAGGATGGAAAGGTGTGTAAAGATTGAGGTTCCGGTTCATCAACACTAGGAAATTCCCTAGAACTAGGAGTAAGGTTATCAATACAAGTATTCAAACCTATATCCTCAAGTGGTGCCTGGTCCAAGGGTTCTACTTCTATTGGGGTTCCTATAGTCTCTTCTACTTCTTCCGGGTAAGTCACGGGCGGTGTGTATGCCTCAAATGATGGTAGGACTTGTGGGGTACTTAGTGGGCTTGGGTTTTCTACTATCTCTTCCATCACATAAACATCACCTATGTGTTCATCTTGTATTATGGTAGCGCCTAACCATGACATGCAACTAGGTGGCTCAACTCTAACTTCATGTGTGTCGTATGTTTTGGTGAAATCTATCCCGCTCATGCAACTAGGTAGTTCAACACTAACCATATCATAATCTTGGTTTGATTCTAAGTTCATGTTCTTAGAAACTAGGTCATCTCGTTCATACGAATCCACCAATTCGTTGAACTTATGGGTAATGGTTAGGAAGCTTTTCTCAAAATTCATCCAAAGGGTCTCACTAAAAGGAATTGATCCTAAAAATGATCGTCTAATAGAAAACACACATGCATAAAATTCATCAAACCCATCTAACTTTACACCCATCTCCTCTTGTATATATCTAAGATCACTTAAAAATTCATTGGAACAACAGGAGGCAAATCTATCCGAGTAAACTAATTGTTCCTCTATAGTTAATGATCTAAATGGAATTTCATCCGCCATGGAGGCAAATGAAAATGGTTTCACAAACAAAGGGCACAAAGAAAAAGATAGACTACAAGAAAGCTAATAAAATAAAAATCTCACTAAAAAGGAATCTAATGAGTAGACCTAATAAAAAGAAATTCTAACCTAGACAATAACTATTCCCCGGGCTACGGCGCCAAAAACTTGATGCGTGGGAATCGCAACAGGCTTTACCTCTTGAGGGATCTCGAGAAGCTTACAACCCCCACCAGGCAGTGTACCTGATCGTTGTAGTATAGTATAGTGACAAGTACCGGGGGATTGATCGTTCAGCTTAGGAATAGTGTCGCTAGGATTAGAAAGCCTAATTACTAGTTCTAAAGGTGAGGGATGATTATTTTTTGTATTTTTATATTTTTTAGAAAGCAAGTAAAATCTCGGATTTTGGAAGAGTGGGCGGAATTAGTTGCTATTCAACTAACCCAAAACTAAGATGTAATCAAAATAAAATACTAAAAATGAAATTAAACTAATTTATACTAAGGTTGTGAGCAGTAATTGGAGAAAATGTGTTTACTTAGACTTCACTACTCCCTAGATATCTTTTACACGTTAATTACTTGTTATAATTGTATGGATGACGGATTGTATTCCTTAATACCATTCATGGGGTGGCATACATAACTCCCCAATTCTATGAGCTCTTATCTCCTCCTACACCATGACCCAGCACAACTATAGGGATTGTAAACAGTGGCTCATACATTAAATACAACCAATAAAGACCTAGTACGCCTCGGTTCATGTTTCTTAAGACGTTCAAGCATGTTACCATTTGGAGATCTGCCAGTTTTCTTAAGCCTAACATATAAAATCATTCATCCAAGACAAGAATAAACAAGTAATCAACACATAATCAATATCTAGGTTTCATTAGATCTAAGCAAACACAAAAGAGATCTAGCCTAGCATAATGGAATTGAGACAAGAACAAGATATAGACAACCAACACATAGACATATTGATTGAATTAGAAGAACACTTATCTCAATTACAATGCAAGGTATCAAGGGTTTGGAACCCTTGAAAAACCTGTAAAAGTTGCACCAAATTCGTCTTTAGGGTTTCTCCAAAACTTCTCTCTCTTTTAATGTAAAAAACTAGAAAACTATATATAGGAAAATCGAGGTGACGGCGTCAAGAGCAAGGGTGTGACGCCGTCATCTTGCCACCAAATACTTCCTCGGACGGCCTTGATCTACTTATGACGGCCTATGTGACGCCGTCATCAACCACGGTATTTTATTCTTGGGACTCTGACGCCGTCATGAACACCTCTTGACGCCTTCATGCACTGTTCCCAGCATAGAAATTTGAGACTTTGCCGTTTTCTTCACTTTTATGCTCCAAAAACGTCCGAAATGGCTTCTTTTCCAGAATTCACTCTCCAAGTACCTAAAATCACAAAAGGAACGATTTAGGGCAATATTTGATCAAATAAAGTCGGATTCGGGCTTAAATGACCCCCTAAAAACGGATCATTTTTCGCCTCATCACATGATGAGCTCACAAATACCTCCAACCAGAGGGATCCAACTTCTGTCCTTGAAACACAGCGTTCCATCAGATTTCTTCACGAAACCGTTCTTATTTTCGGGTATGCCGTAAATCTTTTCCTTGGGTCGGTTTTCTTCCTTAAGAGCTTCGCTCTGCGCGGTAAGGATTTGGGATGGAAGAGGTGAGTGAATAGTCATTCCTAGTGATCTAAATCTGAGTGGTTTCAATCGCTCTTTCCGGCTTAACGCATCTTCTACTACATTAGACTTTCCTGGATGGTAACGTATCTCGCAATCGTAATCGCTGAGTAGTTCTAACCAGCGACGTTGTCTCATATTCAAATCCTTTTGATCCAAAATATGCTGGAGACTTTTGTGGTCTGTGTACACGGTACATTTGGTGCCATACAAGTAGTGTCTCCATAACTTGAGTGCAAACACTACAGCTCCTAGCTCCAAGTTATGAGTCGTGTAGTTTTCCTCATGTTTCTTCAATTGTCGAGATGCATAAGCTATCACTTTGCTTCTTTGCATCCAAACTGCTCCTAATCCATGATATGACGCGTCGCAATATACTATAAAGTCCTCATTTCCTTCTGGGAGGGCTAGTATTGGAGCTTCACAAAGCTTTTGTTTTAACAACTGGAAGGTTGCTTCTTCTTTTTCTTCCCAGACGTACTTCTCATTCTTTTGGGTTAATTTAGTCAAAAGTTTTGCAATCTTGGAAAAACCTTCAATAAACCTTCGATAGTAACCTGCGAGACCTAAAAATTGACGTATCTCCGTGGGGTTTGTAGGAGACGACCAACCTTTCACAGCCTCAATCTTTGCAGGGTCTACGTGAATGCCTTGACTATTTATTATGTGCCCCAGAAATTGCACGGTTCGAATCCAAAAGTCGCATTTGGAGAACTTAGCGTACAGTTCTTCTTTCTTGAGTAGTTCTAGAA
This sequence comes from Artemisia argyi, assembly GCA_030686995.1. Lineage (NCBI taxonomy): Eukaryota > Viridiplantae > Streptophyta > Magnoliopsida > Asterales > Asteraceae > Artemisia > Artemisia argyi. The sequence goes on from CM060691.1 coordinate 169,883,653, forward strand.
TAATTCACAAATGCTCTGCTTGTTCCTCTTCATTGCGAGAGTAGATCAAAATATCGTCGATGAATACTATTACAAACTTATCCAAGTACGGTTTGCATACTCGATTCATCAAGTCCATGAAAACTGCTGGTGCATTGGTCAGACCAAATGGCATTACTTGAAACTCGTAGTGACCATAGCGTGTTCTGAATTCAGTTTTTGGAATATCCTCTTCTCGAACTCTTAACTGATGATATCCTGATCTCAGAACAATTTTTGAGTACACACTCGATCCTTGCAATTGATCAAACAGATCGTCAATTCGGGGTAATGGGTATCGATTCTTTACCGTAAGTTTATTGAACTTCCGGTAGTCGATGCACATTCGAAATGATCCATCCTTCTTCTTAACGAATAGTACTGGAGCTCCCCAGGGTGATGAGCTTGGTCGTATAAACCCTTTTTCGGACAATTCCTTTAATTGTTCTGACAGTTCCTCCATTTCAGATGGCGCTAGCCTATAAGGTGCTTTGGCCACTGGTGCCGCTCCAGGCACTAGTTCAATCTGAAATTCTACTTGACGTGCAGGTTGAATACCAGGTAATTCTTCAGGGAATACTTCAGGAAAATTCCTAACGATAGGAACGTCATCAAGTTGTTTTTCTGATGACATTCTCCGTAACACGAGTCATGAATACCTGACATCCTTCATTTATGTACTTTATCACTCGCATACATGAGATAATCCCATATCGAGGTTTACTTTTGTCCCCTCGGACAATGAGTGTTTCATCCTTGAGTGGTATATGAACGGCCTTTTCGTCACAGTGAATCCTAGCACGATGGTGGGATAGCCAATCCATGCCGACGATAGCATCAAAGCTACCAAGTTGAACAGGCATAAGATCAATGGCAAAAGGTTTCTCTGATAGGGTTAGGGTACAATCTTTCATGACGGTATTTGAATCTATTAAATTTCCGTTAGCCATCTCGATTTCATAGGTGGAGTTCAGCTTAGAGGGGGTAATATTAAGTAAAGGAGCAAACGTATCTGATACAAAACTCTTATATGCGCCCGAATCAAATAATACTCTAGCCTTATGATGATTTAGTAGAAACGTACTGGTGACTACATCAGGTCCATTTCTATCTCCGAGGAGGTATACCCTAGCTTGAGCGTTGGTTTGTCCATTTCCTTTTGGGCAGTTTCTCCGGATGTGTCCTACTTTTGCGCATCCATAACAAGTGGGTGTTATAGCCTGTGTGTTGCTTCCTATAGTAGGAATTCTACAATGTCTGGTTTGATGACCAATCTTACGACATTTGTCACATCGGATGGTACAACGTCCGTCGTGATGAAGTTTGCATCGTTGACATTGAGGTTTAGGACTGTTGTATCCTACACCTTCTGTGGCGGCGTAGACTCTGGTGTTCTCTTGTCTTCGATTTTGTTGTTGATGGTGAGTGTTCTGATCAGTGTGGTATTGTTGGTGGTTTTGATTATTGTTGCGGTGGTTGTTGTTGCGGTGATGGCTGGTGTTACCTTGATGGTTGTTGTTGTGATGGTGGGTGGTTCTCTTGTCGTCTAACTTCCTTTTAAGCTCATTGTATTTAACTTCTCAGTCCAGAAGTTTCTGAGCCAGTTCCATGGCAGCTTCTAAGGTTGGCGGGTTGCTGAGGTGACATTCGCTTCAATACTCTGAGGGAGTCCTTCGACATATTTCTCTAAGGTTTTCTCATGATCAGGTACCATGGAAGGGCATAATACTTTGAGTTCTTGAAATCTCCTATTGTAACTTTTCAATTCAACGCCTTTCACTATTAAAGCATGGAACTCATCCTCGAGCTTTCGTAGTTTGGAACGGGGACAATACTTCTTTAGTATTTTAGCTTTGGATTCAATTCATGTAAGTTGGTGTGCTGCCGCTGTTCCTAGTGTTTGAACAGTAGAGTTCCACCAGGATAGAGCATCTTGCATTAAGGTTCCCATTGCGAACTAGCTTTGTTGTTTTCTGAGCATCCACTTCTTTGGAAAACTGTTTCACTTCGTTCAAACCACTGAGCTAATTCCGACACTCCTTCGGTACCTTTGAAGTATGTTGGTTGGCATGCTATAAAGTCCTTATAAGTGCAGTAACGGGGTGTAGGTGCATTTCCTGTCATTTGCACACTGGCATCTCTATTGCGGGCTTGCCCAGCTAAAACGGCATTGACACCATCAACAATTGCTTGTTGTATCGCTGCTAGGGTCATGACTTCGGGGTTTGTTGGTGTAGCTGTTGTGGTTGTTCTTCTAGTTCTAGCCATGTTGCTATTATAAAATAAAGTATATCATTAGAAAATTTATAATGATCGTGTTACATTGAAATACATTGAGTAATAAATAGTAAATATAGGTCATAGTTACAATGATTTGATCATTGAAAAGGTCTAAGTCGTAATATGTTATCGTACGTCAGAATGACATACATGGGAATTACGAATGATTTTGACATGCATAAACCAATATATTATGATATAATGTATAATGTCACAACGCATATAAAGATAAGATAAATTTCATAGATCAATGTCAATGTGTTACAACACTTATCAATACTTGTTCTAATGTTTACAAAACATGACAAGATTCTTTTAATGGTAGGACATTGATAAAACTGACAAGTCTGCGATTTCATGGTTTCCCTAAGGCTTTGTCAATGTGGTTTTGGAGTTCTTGGATGGCAGCGGACATGGTTTCCATTGTTTGATCTCTTTCCCTTTCCCTCGCTTGGGATTCTTGCAAGGCTTTCCTAAGATGTAGGTTCTCAGTGCTAATCTTTTCAAGTTCACGGTCCAAGGTTCCCACCATTATTTCCATTGAAGTGTTAGCCCCACATAGTGCTCCTATAAATTCCATTGATTCCCAGAACAGAGTATCCAATTTCTCAACCTTATCTTCCATAACAAGATGACCAATTATAAGTCTATCCATATCATCTGCAAAGGTTTCGAGATGCTCATGAGGGATCTTGTTAAGTATACTAGCAATGGAATCGAGTCGATCCTCGTGACGAACCATTCTTGCTGCTAACAATGGTATGGTGTGATGAATAGGTTCCCCGGTGACTGGGAGAACTCGTGAGTTGGAGTAAGAACTTTCCCCAAGTTCCCTAGTAGTTGGTGTACCTTCTTGAGATCTCCAGTAATGCATGATTGGTAACAAGAATGACCATTTGCGAGCATCTACTCGTTTATGGGTCCTTCGGCGTCTGCGGTGGACATAGGAATCTGAGGATGTTGGGCGGATTGGGTAGGTCCTTTGGTGAGGTGATACAGGATCACTGCGGTTAGGTGCAGGTGGTGATGCTAGTGGAGGAGATGCTATGGGAGAAGGTGTTAGTGGGACAGTAGTGGTTTGGCTGTAGAAGATAGTAGGTGGTGGTGATGCTATTACAGGTGGTGCAGGTGGTAGTGGCAAAACCGATTCAGGTGGTATGACAAGAGCTGGTAGTGATACAGCAGTACTTGCTTCATACGGCTGAAGTTGCCGAACTTGCCTAGTTCGGCGAATCGGACCAGATGATGCCAGAGGAGAAGCCTCTGTGTTAGATGCAGGCATAAACTGCTGGCTTTGCATGTAACTGTCTGTTGCAGGAGACATAGGCATAGGTGATGTAGCATAGGCTGAAGTAACATCTTCAGTTCCTGAATTCGATAAGCTGATAGGATGGGTGTTCGAAGACATGGCACTGTAATAATTTCCCGATTAGTAAATGTAAGCATAATCATAACCAATTAATAAAATGTCATAAAGTAAATAATACTTTTTACCAGCTATTGGAATGCTCAGGCACGGAGGGCGTAGGGTGGTATTTAATAAAAAAAAATTTTCCCGTTAAAAAGCGTAGTTATAGTCCAATGTTCTAAAAACACTTGGTTCACTATAACCGTGGCTCTGATGCTAATCTATAACACCCCCAAAAACGAACTATACCGCGGAAGACTTATATTGACAGCGGAAGACTTTTGGGGTATTATATCGAGGATCTTTGTCACAATTATAGAAAACGACTCTAATGAGACGTTTTAAGTTTTATTTTAAAATACCAAATATTCATGTTTCCAAGATGTTTCATTATTCAAGAACAAGTTTTATTCAAAGAGAAATAAACATTTCTTTATTTGCCCACTCCGTACCTTTGCCATCCATTCCATTTAGTTACCTGAGATAAACATGCTAAAAGTCAACAAAAGTTGAGTGAAATTCATAGGTTTATAATTAATAGTTTGAACACAAGAGATAGATGTTTATTGTAATATTGATACAAATAAACAAGTTGAAAATCACATACATTATTGCCTTAAGCTCATGATACTCAACAATTCGACAAACATCAAAATTATCCATAATAATGATGTGAAATAAGGTGCCCCCAAGATGGGTATTTGCCAGTACCTATGATATCAAATAAAGTGCATTTGATGACTTTCCTCTAGCAACCAAATGGGGATTGTCAATCCCTAATAGATCTATTCACAATTATTTACGTTCACCCTGCAAGTGATTAAGGTTCATGATCGAGCGACTTTTGGCAATAGCTACTTAAGCAATAACAATATCAAGAAAAGACTTGTGTTCGGTTTTTAAGCATGTATCCCCCCCCCCCCCCCCCCACAAAAACAAGTTAAATGTGGGCTATGAACTCACCTTAGTAGTATAGTAGAATAATCGTAATCTCAACGATGCAAGGCAACGGCTTCACACACAACCTAAAAGATATGGCAAGTTTTAGTTTCTAAGTCTCGTTTTATTGCGAACATTAGTTATTAGTCATGAATAAATCAAAATGTGTATAAGTGATGTGTTACGACATAGATATAAAAAGAAATAATTACGTATTGTTTTATCGTTTAAAATTTAATTATAATTATACAAATTTTATACGTATATATAAGTTAAGTTTATAAATTTATTATCTCAATATATATATATATATATATATATATATATATATATATATATATATATATATATATATATATATATATATTATTCAAAATTAATATTACAACTTAATCCTTAAAGTTTCTCAAAGTTACACTTTTTACCTTTAACGGAAAATATTTACATTGTTAGTCCAAAGTTATATATTATTGCATTTTAGGTCCAAAAGTATCAATATTTACATTTCTCAACTCTAAGTTTCAATATTAACAGTTTTTTATCCTTAGAAAACAGTTTTGACAATTTCTACCCAAAGTTTACCCATTTGACAGTTTTAGTCCTTCGTTAGTGAAATTTTGCAAAAATAGTCCAAAAAGTACCAAACTCAAAACTTATCATTTTTATTATTTCAATAAGCTCAGAAAGTTCAGAACAACTTATTTTAATAGCTTATTAGCTTAAATCCTTTATTTTTCCTTAAATGGGCTTAACGACTCCAAATTTAGGGCCCGTTAACGTTTTATGATCCAAAGGGTTTGGGGGAACACTAGATTTATCATAGTCCATCATTTTAAGTTCTAAAAACATTTCAAAACAACTTTTATGTTCAGCTTATCGTAATAAGCTAAAAACAACTTTTTGGGCTTAACAGGCCCAAATATAATTTAATTTTCCTTGAAATCCTATGAAATCTCGTTTTGCTTTAGGGTCGATTAGGTGACTAAATGAAATCGTTAGGTCTAATTATTTATTAGTCTCGTTAGTTTACAAGGTAGACAATTAGTTCGTGTTTAAATATAGGGTGGTTATGTGTCAATTTTAAGAATGGCGAGGCCAAAGTATACGGTCAAAACTCATAACGCAAAAACAATATAACCTTGAAAATATTCTAAGTCTTTTAATAGAAACCGTATAGGTCCAAACCTACTTAGGAACGTGTGATATTTGTACTAATATGTTAATTATGGGTTCAAATCATTTATAAGGTCTCGTTAGTGGTCTAGCCAACTATTGATATGATATATAAAATACGTGTGTCGTGTTTATGTTTTACGATTTATTAGTAGTAAGTGTTTGTGCACAAAACATAAATATACGTATCTAAATATAGAAATAGAGTTTCAAAGTCTTACCTCACCTTTCAAAGGTGGTGTAAAACGTAATGTGTGGATCGTGTGAGGGTACGCGAGCTTTTTGGTTCACTTCACGTTCCACCAAGGGTTCAAGAGACGTCAAGCTTGGAGTCCTAGGTTCACTTGAGGCGTGGCACTCATGGCAATTCGTTCGTCTTTCAAGAACTCCTTCCTTTGCTAATATTTGTGTGATGTGGTACGTATAAGTGCATGTAGTGACTGAGCTTGCATGTGAAGGCTTATATAGTGAGTTTATGGAACGTAGAGACATGATAAGTTCACAAGAGTTGGAGTGTAGCATGTAAACGTATCTTGGCACCACTCTTCTTGTCCAATCGAGAGTTTACAAGGCTAGATTGTGTAAGATTGTTCCCTGTTCATTCCTAACTCCTCACAAGATGTATAGTGTTCATTTGGTTGCCATTGGGGAGCATGGGAGGCATGTAGAATACTTGTGCCATGTTGAGACTTATCTTTCAAGGGGTGAGTTTGGTGTTTTGCTTTGGTCAGTTTAGAGTAGCAAATGAGTGGGTGAGGGTGTAACTTTGATCATTCATGCTTCTTGGGCATTAGATGAAACGAAACAAGCAAATATATATATATATATATATATATATATATATATATATATATATATATATATATATATATATATATATATATATATATATATATATATATATATATATATGTTACGTATAGAAAACGTAAGAAATTAGGGTGGTTTTGGGCGTGTGTCGCGACAGAAAAAGAAAAGAAAGAAACTAAAAAGGGTGCGTTTGGGCTTGTAACTGGGCTTGTGGTTGTTTCGGCCCAATCAAAGAAATAAAGAAAAAGAGTAGTCCGTTTGGTTTGTAATTGGATTTCGTGGCCCAGTTGGTGATAGGGGCCCACGTAGTGTGTTTTGGGTATCGTGTCGAGGTCCAAAAATATTAGTGATCATTCTTGGGAATTTTCGTGGGCTGGGGAAACATAAAAATAGTATACGGTATTTAGACGAAACGTATAGTTATAAATATAAACATTTTAGATTTATAGTTCGCAATAAATATAGATTATCGAGGCTGTGTGTAAGCATCGTTCCTAGGTAAACAATCAATCATAAGTTATCGTATTTGTTAATACAAATATCGCCTAAAAACGTTATTTATATTTTACGATCTTTGCTAAGTTTTTTAATGACAAAGTATGAACTTTAGCTAATAGTAAATCATCACTTAAGTGTTTAAGTCTTGTTTAAACTAAGGTTTACATTTCCTTTTAAACAAAACATTATTTTTATTTCTTTAATTAGAAAGTGTCTTGTCACATCATTCATTTATGGCAAGCTTGTGTATTTGACTTGCCATAACATCTTACACACTTTTGGAAGCTTTCCAAATTAGATTTAATGTGTTTGACTAATTGTTGTTGATGTGACTTTGGTTGGTTTGAAGTATTTATGGTAAAACCTACTGCAAGCCTGGCGGAACCCTGGGGGTATACGGGCGGAACCCATCTGAGGGTTCCGCCGTATCCGCCAGATGATGAGGCGAAAAATGGTCCGTTTTTAGGGGGTCATTTAAGCCCGAATCTGAATTTATTTGATCAAATATTGCCCTAAATAGTTCCTTTTGTGATTTTAGGTACTTGGAGAGTGAATTCTGGAAAAGAAGCCATTTTGGACGTTTTTGGAGCATAAAAGTGAAGAAAACGGCAAAGTCTCAATTTTCCATGCTGGGAACAGTACATGAAGGCGTCAAGAGTTTTCCTGACGGCGTCAAAACCCCAAGAATTAAAATCCGTAGTTGATGACGGCGTCACACACAGGGCGTCAAGAGTAATTTTTGTGACGGCCTAGGCCTTGACGGCGTCAGAAGTAGATCAAGGCCGTCCGAGGAAGTATTTGGCGGCGAGATGACGGCGTCACACCTTTGTTCTTGACGCCGTCATCCCTATTTTCCTATATATAGTTTTCTAGTTTTTCACATTAAAAGAGGGAAGTTTTGGGAGAAACCATAAAGACGATTTTGGTGTAACTTTACAGGTTTTTCAAGGGTTCCAACCCCTTGATACCTTGCATGATTAATTAAGATAAGTGTTCTTCTAATTCAATCAATATGTCTATGTGTTGGTTGTCTATATCTTGTTCTTGTCTTAATTCTATCATGCTAGGCTAGATCTCTTTTGTGTTTGCTTAGATCTAATGAAACCTAGATATTGATTATGTGTTGATTACTTGTTTATTCTTGTCTTGGATGAATGATTTATATGTTAGGCTTAAGAAAACTGGCAGATCTCCAAATGGTAACATGCTTGAACGTCTTAAGAAACATGAACCGAGGCGTACTAGGTCTTTATTGGTTGTATTTAATGCATGAGCCACTGTTTACAATCCCTATAGTTGTGCTGGGCATGGTGTAGGAGGAGATAAGAGCTCATAGAATTGGGGAGTTATGTATGCCACCCCATGAATGGTATTAAGGAATACGATCCGTCATCCATGCAATTATGACAAGTAATTAACGTGTAAAAGATATCTAGGGAGTAGTGAAATCTAAGTAAACACATTTTCTCCAATTACTGCTCACAACTTTAGTATAAATTAGTTTAATTTCATTTTTAGTATTTTATTTTGATTGCATCTTAGTTTTGGGTTAGTTGAATAGCAACTAATTCCGCCCACTCTTCCAAAACCCGAGATTTTTACTTGCTTTCTAAAAAATATAAAAATACAAAAATAATCATCCCTCACCTTTAGAACTAGTAATTAGGCTTTCTAATCCTAGCGATACTATTCCTAAGCTGAACGATCAATCCCCTGGTACTTGTCACTATACTATACTACAACGATCAGGTACACTGCCTGGTGGGGGTTGTAAGCTTCTCGAGATCCCTCGAGAGGTAAAGCCTGTTGCGATTCCCACGCATCAAGTTTTTGGCGCCGCTGCCGGGGAATAGTTATTGTCTAGGTTAGGATTTCTTTTTATTAGGTCTACTTGCTAGATTCCTTTCTAGTAAGATTTTATTTTTATTTTTAGGTCTTCTTTAGTCTATCTTATTTCTTTGTGCTTTTGTTCGTAACTCTTTACCATCCGACATCATGGAAGGTGGTAACATCTTTGAACGCGTCATCCCACCACAACAAAACCCACCATTAGAACCCCTTAGGCCCCGAACCTTAGGAGAGTATTCCCGACCTAGCCACCAAGGCTACCGAAACACCATTGAGCTCACCGGAGCCAATGTGACCCCCTTGCGATCCGACACCATCCGGTTGGTGCAAAGCGGATGTGCATTCCATGGACTTCGTTCCGAAGATCCAAATCAACATCTTAAGGACTTCCTCAAAATCGTAGATTCCATAGACCTAGATGTTGCAACTAGAGAGACTACCTGTTTATGCCTATTCCAATTCTCTCTACGGGATCAAGCTAGTCAATGGCTTGAGCGTTTACCCGCGGGATCCATCACCACATGGGACAATCTCGCCAATCGCTTCCTTACCCAATTCTTTCCGCCGGAAAAGACTGCAATGCTTAGAAGGGACATTTTGATGTTTGAGCAACAGCGGGGTGAAACTTTCAACGAGGCTTGGGCCCGTTTTAAGGATCTCCTCCACAAGATCCCTCATCATGGCATAAACCTTTGGTTATTAGTCCAGATTTTCTACGACCATGTTGACTATCACACTAAGCGCACCATCGACAGGGCCGCGGGAGGTAAATTGCGTGATAAGAACGCCGAGGAGTCTTGGGCAATTATCGAAGAGCTCGCTGTTGATAATCATGAGATGTGGGAATTTAAACATACGATAGAAGCGGCCATCAATGCAGTCTCGACATCTGGAGGAACCACCGAAATCCCCGATGAACTCCTATGTAAACTTGAGGCAAAAGTTGACTATTTTGAGGAAAGGCAAAGGAGACCTTTAAGTCCTTGACAAGCCACTGTCAATTCCGTCTCAAAACCAACTTCGGCACCATTATCTGAGTCACCTTCTAGAGAACATGTCGAGACTTTTCAGAGGTGCACCCCACCTTGTTCCCCTCCCAAGGAACTTAGCTCAGAGTTTGAGGCTAGGATGAGAGAATATATGGCAACTCACTCTGATCGGCTTGCTAGATTCGAAGAAGCAGTTTATAAGCAAAAAGAGGAGATGCAGGAGAAAATGAATGAGATGTTGAGTCTATTGGAGGAGTATGCCAATCAGAGAACCCCCGAACGAATACTACTAAGGAAAGAAAGCGCCACTCCCACCACCCAATTTGTTAACTCCATCACCATTGTCCATAAAGACAACGAGAAGGTAGAAACTCCTGCTAAACAGACCTTAGAAAAACCACCAGAGTCCCAACCTTTGAGTTACTACCTGAAACATGATATAAACAAACACCATAACAAATTGGATTAAGGGTGATGGACGTAACCAATCCTCCGGACAGGTTCCTGAGAAAGAGGAAGAAGAGGAAGATGAGCATGATACGCTTCCTGGAGGATCAGTGTTCGAGAGGCTATTGGTACAGAAAGTGGCTACTAAGCAGGTAGCATGTGGGAACTTTGAAATACCAACGAGCATCGGGGACTTGAAACATCTTAGTGCTTTCGCCGACCAAGGATCGGAAGTAAATCTTATGCCGCTAACTATTTACATCCAACTAACGTCAAAAATGCCAGCACCTACTCGTGTTAGGTTATCTCTTGTTGGACACTCGTACGTATAACCCTAGGAATCGCAGAAGATGTATTAGTTAATGTTGCAGGATTCATATACCCCGTTGATTTTATGATCATTGACGATAAAGGGGATGGATGCATGCCAATAATACTTGGGGCACCATTCCTCACCACTGCTAAGGCTGTCATTAAGTATGAAGGTAGAAAGATCGAGCTTAAATCTGGAAAAAGAAATATTAGCTTCCCCATGACCCCACAAGTAAGCATGAGGATTTGAGTTGGAGAAAGGTCAAAAACAACATTGACACGACACCCATTTGTGTTCAGAATAAAATTCTTGCATGGGAGGCAAGAATCAAAAGCTATAAGGAAGCCAAAAATGAGAGAAGCAAAAATAATAAGGTTCAGGTCGAATTCGAATATACTCAACCCATAGATAATCATGTACCATTTGAGGAAGGGAACTTGGTACTCTTGAGACACTTGGAAACAACAATACCACCCGATAAACCAAGTCCTTGGTGGTATGGGCCATTCACAATTAGAGGTGTGAGCCAAGATGGGGTAGCTAACTTGAGAAGCAAATTAGGTGGGAAGGTGATTGCGAGTATCGACAGATTGAGGCACTACCACCATAACAGTAATGATCGCAACTATATGGGGTATATCATTTCAAATGATGAGATCACGTAGTAACCCATGACTTTGAGTCTAGCTACAACACTCGTAAATAAAGAAAAGCTCTTCTTGGGAGGCAACCCATGTTCTGTGTGATTTTTATTTTGTTTGTTTGTTATTTGCTTCCGTATGCATGCTTTATTTTTATTGTTGGTTGATCATGTCTCTAAATTAAAATGTGGAAATACTTTACTATGTTGTTTGGCCTAGTCTTAACTCCAACCTAAAAGTATTTTTGCAAAAGATAAGTGTAAGGGGAAACCCCAAATATGTTTTTTAAGAAACAAACCGATCATGATTCTCCACAATATTAAATGAACATGTATAATCGTATTTGTTAGAGTCAAATGCTTGTATTGAGTCATAATGAAGTTTTGCAGGATTTTCCAGGAAGTAGGACCAAGTTTTTCCAGAAATTTTCCGGAAACTTAGCATAAGAATTTCTGCAGGTCCATTCTGACGGCGTCAGAGGATTACTCTTGACGGCGTCAGGAGTAAAAATCTGGAAATTTTACCGGTTTTGTTTTTCTAACGGAGTCTTATGGTTTTTGTGAATTATTAAGTTTTATAATCTCCAGGAAATCTGCAAACTTCATTCCACAAGCATTATATCTTACTTTGTTTTCTAGGATTTAGTAACTTATATAGGATGCCGCCGATTTTACGCGAGGTTGTCTTGTCTATTTTGTCAGGTTTTACAGGTTATGTATGACAAGAAGATGATTTATATTCTGGAAGGGAAGCTTTGATTGTTCATTTTCTTGGAGGAAGATTTAACTTGGCCATCCTATTATACATACCGAGCGAATCAGGGGAGTATTTGATTTCATTCTCTTTACTTTTTCACTTTTACATTCTTTACTTGAACATTGGGGACAATGCTCATCTTAAGTGTAAGGGGAGGGTAAAAAGATGATACCTTACATATGCACTTTCGCTTGAGTTTGTTTTGTTTAATGGTATATGTGTAATAAAACTATGAGAAATACTTGTTAGTGTAATTTTAGCGCCAAATTAAAAAATTTTTTACAACATTTAGGAGTAAAACTTTAGCCATAGCAAGTGTCTCATGGATAGGAGATTGTATGACTAGCACATAACCGTATATTCAGAAAAATTTTCCACCCAAATATGTGAGGTTCGCCTTTAGATTTGATAGGAAAAGCATTTACTATTAGTGCTTATGAGTGTACCGGTAGCATTTAGATTCTAGAACTTGCGTTAGTGATGCATCCCGAGACCGCTAGTGAGACTAGATTCGTGTGGTAGGATTTACTACATGATAAGAGGCATTAGGATCACCCTTGTGTTAAACCCGTATCATAATTACTTGACCATTTAAGTCATACTACTTGACTAGTTAAGTCAACTAATTTTTCCCACACCCTTAGCGTTGTACTCATTTTTAGTACACGAAACCCCTAGTACACCCCTCCGAGCCTATCTTTTCGTTTCTAACTTTAAGCATCTTACTTAAAGGAAGAATTTGTTACACCCCATTTAAATGTACACCCAAATCGCCTTAGCCTTCCGTGTATGCGCTCATTTTTAGTGCATTATTTTTATTTGTTTAAACCCTAAGTTAACTATCTAATTGATTACATGGTTTCTAAGTCGAGTCATATCCTTGTACATATTGTTTTGGGACGATTGGGACTCATGGGTAAGTACTTATTTTATGGAGTAATGGGGAAGAACATAATATTATTACCCCCATATGTACGTTAATCTTAAAAGTGCTCCAAGTGTTTTGATTTTCTTAATTCGAGTCATTAGATTAGTTTAATTGTAAAGTATGTAAAGATTTTAGTGTAAGGGGAATTTTCATTCCCTATGATGTATTATTTTGGATGGTAGGGTAAGAGTGTATGCAAAAAAAAAAAAAAAAAAAAAAAAAAAACATACGGACTACCATCCCGTTTCATTCTATGTTCATTTTATGTTTTAGTTATTTTTCATTTATTAGCTTAAGTCGAGTCTAGTCTTGGCTTAGCAACGCCATATTGTACATGTAATTAACCAAGATTGTTAACTCGCCACCAGTAATAACTTCCTTTATCCAACAAAACCGTGTAATTCATATCCCTATACCTAACGTTACAACCCTTTAAAAGACCTCTTTGATAGTTTATCCTAGGTGCTTACGCCATGTGGTGGAGGTTTGATCCTTTCCCAAGCCTATGGTAATCTATTTTGCTATGACAGGTAGTGAGAGATATCTTCCATTTCCATAATGTTATATTACTTTATTACACCCGAGAGATGTGAGTATCTAAACATTATTTGTGAGGAGCTAGTGTATGACCTCCGAGCTTGTCTATTGGTCTTTAGTGGAATGATTATTTGTTGTAATTACTTTTATATTAGTGTTAAATGACCCCTAACTTGTCTTTTGAGTAGAATAAAAGTGCATTTGCTTGAGGACAAGCAAATCTCAAGTGTAAGGGTATATGATGAGGCAAAAAATGGTCCGTTTTTAGGGGGTCATTTAAGCCCGAATCCGAATTTATTTGATCAAATATTGCCCTAAATCGTTCCTTTTGTGATTTTAGGTACTTGGAGAGTGAATTCTGGAAAAGAAGCCATTTTGGACGTTTTTGGAGCATAAAAGTGAAGAAAACGGCAAAGTCTCAATTTTCCATGCTGGGAACAGTACATGAAGGCGTCAAGAGTTTTCCTGACGGCGTCAAAACCCCAAGAATTAAAATCCGTAGTTGATGACGGCGTCACACACAGGGCGTCAAGAGTAATTTTTGTGACGGCCTAGGCCTTGACGGCGTCAGAATTAGATCAAGGCTGTCCAAGGAAGTAATTGGCAGCGAGATGACGGCGTCACACCTTTGTTCTTGACGCCGTCATCCCTATTTTCCTATATATAGTTTTCTAGTTTTTCACATTAAAAGAGAGAAGTTTTGGGAGAAACCCTAAAGACGATTTTGGTGTAACTTTACAGGTTTTTCAAGGGTTCCAACCCCTTGATACCTTGCATGATTAATTAAGATAAGTGTTCTTCTAATTCAATCAATATGTCTATGTGTTGGTTGTCTATATCTTGTTCTTGTCTTAATTCTATCATGCTAGGCTAGATCTCTTTTGTGTTTGCTTAGATCTAATGAAACCTAGATATTGATTATGTGTTGATTACTTGTTTATTCTTGTCTTGGATGAATGATTTATATGTTAGGCTTAAGAAAACTGGCAGATCTCCAAATGGTAACATGCTTGAACGTCTTAAGAAACATGAACCGAGGCGTACTAGGTCTTTATTGGTTGTATTTAATGCATGAGCCACTGTTTACAATCCCTATAGTTGTGCTGGGCATGGTGTAGGAGGAGATAAGAGCTCATAGAATTGGGGAGTTATGTATGCCACCCCATGAATGGTATTAAGGAATACGATCCGTCATCCATGCAATTATGACAAGTAATTAACGTGTAAAAGATATCTAGGGAGTAGTGAGATCTAAGTAAACACATTTTCTCCAATTACTGCTCACAACTTTAGTATAAATTAGTTTAATTTCATTTTTAGTATTTTATTTTGATTGCATCTTAGTTTTGGGTTAGTTGAATAGCAACTAATTCCGCCCACTCTTCCAAAACCCGAGATTTTTACTTGCTTTCTAAAAAATATAAAAATACAAAAATAATCATCACTCACCTTTAGAACTAGTAATTAGGCTTTCTAATCCTAGCGACACTATTCCTAAGCTGAATGATCAATCCCCTGGTACTTGTCACTATACTATACTACAACGATCAGGTACACTGCCTGGTGGGGGTTGTAAGCTTCTCGAGATCCCTCGAGAGGTAAAGCCTGTTGCGATTCCCATGCATCACCAGACCTGTTGTTTGTTTTACTATAAATACCAAGCCACTTGTTTGTTTTGTGTAATCACTTTAGGACATATTTTCATATACTCTCTCAACTAACTCAGTAACATTTGACTTGTGTGATCCTCTTATGTAGCAAAGGACTTCACAAGATCATTCAAGAAGTTACAAGCTTCAACTCTAAAGTTGCAAGTCTTGTTAGCTTTGTTATGTATAAGCTTTGGTAGTTTATACTTCATGTGTATCATGTGTGTAGAAGTGATCGGTTAGTATTTTAGGCCTCAAAATACATAGTGTGTCGGGAGTTGTTGTACCCTTGTAAAAGAACTAATGGGAGTGGTTGTACCCATGGTAAAGAACTCGACATCTAGCTTAGTGTCGGTAAAAGTGTAAGCGACGATGGGAGTGGTTGTACCCGTGCAAAAGAACTCGACATCTAGCTTAGCGTCGGTAAAAGTGTAAGCGACGTTGTAAAGGTTTCTCCACCGGGAAAGGAGCTTGTTGATTTGTGCTTATAACTCTCGAGTTGGAAACTCGGGGCGTGGATGTAGGGCAAGGAAAAAGAGTCCTTGTAGCTGAACCACGATAAACAATCGTGTTGTGGTTTGATCGTTTCTTTCTTTATCTTTGCTTATTACATATTGTCTTTAGTTAGAATTGCTAATCACACGTAAAGCTTTTCAAAGAATTAAACAAGTAATGTTGTGTTTATATCTTTAAACAAACGTAAAGCTTTTCAAAGAATTAAACAAGTAAAGTTAGGATTTTTATTGACACGTAAAGCTTTTCAAAGAATTAAACATGTAAAGTTGTGTTTATGTCTTTAAACAAACGTAAAGTTTTAAAGATAAACAAGTTTTAAAAAAAAAAGCGGTAAACTATTCAACCCTCCTTCTAGTTTTTCACAATTGGCATCAGGAGCTACATTACTCAAGATCTTTAAAATATAGTGTATTTTAAAACTTGGATCGATCCATGGATTTTGAAAATCTCAAAGAAGGGCAACCTATTCAAAACCCACCGCTATTTGAAAAAGAAAACTTCCTTGAATGGAAAAGTATATTTGAAAACTATGTAAAATCAATTGATCAAGATCTTTGGGATATTATTTCTATTGGCGATTTCAAACCAACGAAAACAAGTTTTGAAAACCAAGTTGACTATTCTAAACTTGATAAAAATACTAAAGCTAAGATAATGATTTATAAAGCTTTATCAAGTACCGAATATGAAAGAATGTATTTTTGTCAAACGGCTAATGATATTTGGAAAAATATAATCAACTTTCATCAAGAAATATGTCAAGTCAAAGATGATCAATTTGATCTTACATATGAATTAGAAGTTTTAGAAAAACTAATAGATAGACATTTAATAGAAGTTAATACATGTGCTACTAGTTTAAATGTTTTAAATGAAGGTACAAGTGAAGATGAGTACGTGTGTCTTGATGATCTTGCTTGCGAATCATGGAATGAAACGGATGTAGACGAAGACAATGATCCGGTGGGTGATTGTCAATTTATTGAAACAACAAGCAAGGTACATGTTGAAACCAAACATTTTTGCTTTGACACATTTATCTTAGAATTTTCTAAATTAGAAAATGAGTCTAAATTTTTAGGTAACATGAACCTAAAAACTATCTTTAACAATGAGTCTTCAAAATCTTTTGTGAATAACTTTGAAAAGGAAATCTTGTTGGAAGATAAAATGTCTAGACTTGAGAGTAATGTTGAAATTGATCTAGAATGTAAATTATGTCTAGATTACAAACATGAGATTAAAAAGCAAAATGAGAAAGGAAAAATGTTAGCTAAATTTGATGAAAGCTCAAAATATTGTTGAGGAGTCAAAGGTTGTTTAAAGATAAAACCGGATTAGGATTTAACTCAAAAGCATCATCAACTAGTAAAACAAAGCAAGTAAAATTTGTTAAACCTAGAAGAGAGAGAGAGTTAGAGATAATTCAATCTCTAATAGAAACTCATGATAAAAGGATTAAGATTATCATGTTCTATGCTTTTATATGATTATCTAACCTTCTTGGATACATAAGTAATTGAGTTTCCAAGCGTGTCGTCAAATCAAGATTTTACGCTTTGTGTTTATTCTCTTGATAGCATCTCTATGCAATTTAAAAGGTATGCATTACTTCAACTTGACTTTGATTGTCTCTTGTTTCTAGCATTATGTGTTGTAGTATGTGTTATTAGTAGTATTCTAATGTGTTTACCTGCTATTAGTAATAACTAAGATTAGATTCTCTGCAACAAGGAATTTCGTCATTAGTACTAGTAGGAGATATAAGGTGTTTCGGTTCTTTAACCGTCAAGAGATAAACACGAGAAACTCTTGAGTGAGTCTCACTCAACTCTTGCTTACAAGTGAGCTAACTAAGAATTTCCTAAGTGATAAAATGTCTAACACTTTTGTGATGCTTGCAAAACAAATCTTTTTAAAACAACATTCTTAAACACTATACTTTGGGTCTTAAATTGTGTTTTACTTCAACCACTCCTTTATGATAATTTCACATAAAACACACAAGGTAAAATAAATCACATTAACATACATTAGGATGTGTGGAAGAAAATGATTTTTCAACATCTAGGATTTACACATCAAATGTGACACTTAGTCTTATGATGTTGTACCTCTTGGACTTTTTTAAAACGAATTAAGTTCATAGTGTCTTAAGTAAGGAAACCCAAAGAGTCGAGGAGTCATTGAATATAACATTTAACGTGAGATCACCTCCTTCTAAGATATCATCTTTGGTAGATGATGACTTAGTCAAAAGTCCAATGATGGTAAGACAAGTATGTTGTGTAAAACATTAAGGATAAAGGTACAAAATAACATCTTCTCACCTTGAGTCAAACATTGAATCAAGTAAAATTGACATAAGTTATAAAACTTGATTTATAGGTCATAGTTGTGTCTAAACTAATTCAACAAAAACAGTTTTTGGAATTTAGAGTAAAACTACTAGTGAAACAAAATAGATTTTTCAAAATAATCAAGTGATTATAGTGTCAATATTTGACAGACTTTTTGATAATAAAGCAAGCCCCAAAAGCAAGGGATTTTAACTTAAAGACATTCCTAGTTACTCTCTTGTTCTCAATGGTTAAGTTATTGATGACTTATCAAGAATGAGATTAGTAAATCCGTAGGTAAAACTAAACGTAGAGAAACGTTCGGAAGACTACTTGTTCTCATAACAATTAGATCCAACATTATGTTTAGTGTTTGTCTATGTGCTCGTTTTAGAGAAGATCCTAAAACAACTCTTTAGTTGAGCATGTTTGGATACATCAAAAGGTACTACACAACTAGGATTATGGTATCCCAAAAGAACGGGAATAGAAACCATAGTGTATGCCAAATGGAATTATGTAGGTAAGAAAAGCACAAGTGGTACTTGCTCCTTTATACTTACTTACCCATTGATTCTTCAAAAAACGCTTATGGTTCTCATATTAGTATCGGATGGAGAAGCACGTCAACAAGCTCCACTTGAACAAGCTAACTAGCGTCGACAACGGAGTTCATCTCATCAACATTGTTATCTCTTCAACAAAGGAAGCATCGCCTTTAGCGACAATCCAATCCATTATGTTCTTAATTGACATACTGTGATCCGTCATCATCATCTTGGTAAAAATGTTTATTGAGGAACATCTTAACTAAGAAAGTCTTATACGTTAACCATTCTGTCAACGTTTTCACAAAACCTCTTGAATGAGAAGCATTCATCATCCCTAGGCTTAGTCAAAGACTCATAAGACCTATAACCTTAGTTTTGAACATTAGGATAAAACCACAAAAATCAAGAAAATCCCTTTTGAATTTTTCCCTGCAGTACCCACGGAACCCTCAGACCATATGGGCGGAACCCTCCCTTTGGTTCCGCCTGGTCCGCCAAATCTGCAGCATGTTTTATTTTTAATTTCAAAACCAAACACCTCTTTACTCATAACTCCAACTTACCAACAGCCATTCCTCACTCACAAACACCTTACCACACAAAAATTAGGGCTCTCACTTACATCTCTTCCAATCCAATCAACTTTGTAAGTATTCTTATCATAATTGCATTTTCAATCAAATTCTATCATACATTAACTAGAATCTTAGGGCTTATGCATAAAATTGTTAATTCATGAAAAACCTTGGGTGTGAACTAATCAAAATTTTCATTAGTTTGGAATTGTATCCTTTTTATTATTTTCTTGATTTACCTAACACACCAAGTTCATTTTCGTTTAAATGTCACTAGAACACCATCTTTCACCACATTGTTAAAACAAATGAAAAACGTCATTGAAACATCACTTGCATAATGTCTCTTGAATGCTAAAGGGAATACATAACTAATATGTATTATCGGGTACATTCAAACGAAGCTACATTGAACTAGGAGCACTTGGGTTATCTTTTGTTTTATAACAAAACTTGCATTATAAAACGGTTTTGAAGCATCAAAATGAGTCAAGATAACCGCACCTCCACATTGTTTTCATATAGGCACACACTAGAACACCCACATTACAATAATCGTTTACTTAGACTAAAATGTGAAATTTTGTTTTTCTGGGAATCATCATGCCTCCTCTAACCCACTACGACCACAAGGACACCATTAAGTACCTACCCAAACACCACAAAACCAAAGGCCTTACCCCAACTCAAGTCGATGTTTTCAAAGCCTTAGAAAAACATTATGTCCATGAGGGTAGAACCATTGACCCGTCCTTCCTAGAA
The DNA here is from genome assembly GCA_030686995.1 of Artemisia argyi. NCBI lineage: Eukaryota > Viridiplantae > Streptophyta > Magnoliopsida > Asterales > Asteraceae > Artemisia > Artemisia argyi. The sequence continues at coordinate 169,903,630 of CM060691.1, forward strand.
GGCACAAACTTCTACACCGAATTTGCCACAATCAACTTTGAGTGTCTTTTAGAAATCTACGAGCCTATTTGTCCTAGGTTCATTCTAGAATTCTATGCATCCGTCACTCTCTCCACGGATGAGTATGGTCGCATGTCTATCAACTTTAGGGCTAGTAGTCATCAATACTCCTTCACTCTTGAGGAGTTTGCTCAAATCCTAGGTGTCCCAAACCGTGGTACTTGCATCTACTCTGACTTGCACTCCCTCTCAACTCTTGACACACTCTTTGACCGCATCCATCCCTATGACACCCCTCTTGTGTCCAAAGATGTACTTCGTGACCACCTCTTCGTTAGGATAACCAACACTAGGAGAACCTGTTCGGGAAATTAGGTTGATAAGGACCCGTATGGAATGGAACTTAATGAACTCAAGCCCCAATTCAAGAAATGGGAGGAAGTACTTAGAGCCAATGTCATTAGCACAATAGGAAACCGAGATCATATAAATCTTTGCCTTTGCTACATGCTCTATTCCTTGTCCGTTAGGCAACCGTTCAACCTTGCCTACTACATGGCCAAGAGAATGGCCGACATTCCCGTGCATGGCACAACGGATATGCCGTATGGAATGCTCTTGACCTGTCTCTTTAGGTTCGTCTCTCCCATTCCACCAACTCCAAACGGTCCCACTTAGTGATAAGAGAGTTTACAAAGCCCAAGGAAAACGTCCTCATCCTCCTACCTCCTCATCATCTTCCTTAATGAGTGAAGATGACACTTTGCCCAACTCTAAGCTCCCACCTCTAGAATACCTATCCCAACTTCCGGATATTCCAAATGAGTTGGCGGAGTTCAAGCAAACAAAGGGGATGTTTAAGAATCTTGGAAGATTCCTTGGAAAGCTCAAGAAGAAGATTGACCGTCAATGAGTGCGGGTGTGTAGGAGTGTTTGGCACTAAGTGCTATTTGAACAATTTGGTTGTTTAAACAATGTTTGTCATGTATTTGTGTGTTGGTACAAATTGTGATATTATTTGGAACATGTCTTAACTAACTATGATGCAGGTAGACAACGTTTGGCATGTTGTCAAATTTTCATGTTTATGAAATTTTCACTAAGTATAGTGAAATTCGCTAGCCCCCGGTCAAAGTCCAATGGTATGCGTGTTTACATGTCCATTTTTTGCATTTCCTAACCAGATATGAATTATATTTATGGTTTTAGGTGTTTGCAAAAAATTTGAAAATCGTCTCGCGGGTCAAAATCGCGGACTGTGTACTTTTTCAGGTCTGGCGGATCTGGCGGCACCCTAGATTGGGTTCCGCGTGAAATTTCTGGGCAACCCAGAAATGGCCCAACGGACCAGACGGAACCCAAAACAGGGTTCCGCTTGTGTATCGCGAGGGTTCCGCCAGTCACCTACAGAAAATTTTTGTCATTTTTCTTAAGTTCAAAACTTGTAAAGTGTCAAATCATTATCTTTAGTAAGAAACATCTTCCCTTAACTCCAATAACCATATTAGAACAACTCTCACTCACTAAAACAATTAGGAAGTTACTTCCCGCCAAAAATTCAAATTCAAACATAACTAACCCAAGGAACCCTTTTAAAGGATCCTTCAAACCATTGGAACATTTTCAACCAAATCACATCCCATGATCACAAAGCATTGAGTGCATATGTTGGTCTTTCACTCCACCCAATTCCATTGGATTGAAATCCAATGATTTGACATGTTCATGAAAATTTTCTAAATCATTTGAAACCTCAATATTTGAATGGTAGAACATCTAATCCAAACACCCATTCCAACATCTCTTCCACCATATAAATTTGAAAGTTTTGCAACAATTCAAATCACACCATCACCATCAAAATTTCCTCTCTCAAAACCTTAAAACCATACCTTTGAAATGACTAAATCCAACACCTCATCCGAGTCATCAAAATCTTTGGCAAAAACCACTAAGATTAGTGTTAAACATTGTTGCTTCAACAAAACCGTCAAGTCAAGCTCATTATCTTCAAGTGATGCTTCACTTAACATTTCTTCACCTATCCAAGATTTCCTTAACCTTACTACCTCAACAACATCCTCAACACCTTGCAATACCAATGTAATCACTATTCAAGATTTGCTTAATCTTGCTACTCCAACATTCTCTCTCAAACATGGCAATACAAACATACACACTTTTCAACCATTAACCAAATCATCAAGTGATTTAACATCGCAACAAACTCAATCATCAAAAACTCCATCACCTCAATCACCATCACTTACACCAATGGAACTTTTTCCATACACCACCAACATCACAACATCCACTATTTGGAAACTTTTAGAAGACCTATCACCTTAATCATCAAGCCCTCCATCTTTGTCACTCTTTGACACCATTGCTCTAATGGAAACCCAACAACAACCAAGTGAGCAATTAGATGATGAACCCCATCAACCATCATTGGTAGAACGGTTGGCCAACCGTTATGCTAGACCCTCAATTTTTCCAAATGATCAAGGTCATACACACCTACAATCATTTGTGCTTCACCCCATTTACAAAAACCTTCATGGTAATCCTTCCGGAGAACCACGCTTCCATCACTTTGTTCAACGACAACAACCACAAGAACCTTCCCAACACTTTAAATCTCTATTTTTTTCGTATAAGAAAATAGAAGCATCTCAATGATCTTCCAACTAGACCAACAAAACCACCACCTTTCACAAATGAAAAACCAAGGTCATTGCTTGACCAAAATGAGTCTTTTGACCACAACCAACCACCACAACAAGAGTATCACCACCCAAAACAATTGTTGTTTCACCCTATCTACAAAGACATCCATGGTCCTCTAACCATTGAAATGAGGTTTATCCTAAACCACATTTTGGATCGTCTCATGTTTAGAGTCTCCAAAATGAAACAAAACCGTTTCTTTTGGAAAAATGTTTCTCATTAAAACCAACAAACCAAGTTTAGAGCACCAACACCACCTCAAGTTTAGAGTCTCCAAAATGAAACAAAACCGTTTCTTTTGGAAAATGTTTCACCATTTAAACCAACAAACCAAAACCGTGTCACCTTCTCACCCTTCAAAATAAAGCCCGCTACAACCTTCAACACCCATTTTCATCCTTAAACAACCTTAGTCTTGTTTTTGGAAAATGTTTCTCATTAAGGAAAATGATGATTTCCTTGTAGCATTTTATGTTCTTAGTTTATTTTTAGTTTTTCTTTATTTTTAAGAAGTAGGATGATGTCGTCCTAATTTCTTGTCTTTGACTTTCTAAGAGTCAAAATTTTCTAAGAGTCAAAATTTTACATGAAATGAATTTCATTCTACTACAAGGTTTGCATTGTTTGTTGACCATTTAGGTATTATGAGTATACTATACCTCGCTATGGTAGCATACATATATCTTGTGTTTTAGAAACTAACCTTTCTTTTGTAGGATCATTATCCATATTTTCTTTCCTTGATACTCCATTTAGGGGAGTAATATTCAAGGGGGAGCACGAGTATTGCATTATTCAGCTTCGCAACTCTTAGTTGTGTTTTAAGACATGAAATGCTTTCATGACTTGCCTTGTGCGGCAACTAACATTTTTTCTTGTAGGTTCAAAATTCATGTCTTCTCTCTTGGCACTCCATTTAGGGGGAGTATCGTCCAAGGGGGAGCAAGTGCATACTTCCGCTTCGCTACTCTTCTTTTTGTTTCGACAAAAAGGGGGAGAATTTATATATAAACTTGTTTCAATTTTTTTTAACTCTTGCATATCACATCATCTTAGCAAAAACAAGTTTTTATACTAACTTTAAAAGACTTAACACTAAAACTAGTGGCTTACTTATAAATAAAGTTTATGTTTTGTCATCAACCAAAAGGGGAGATTGTTAATACAAATATCGCCTAAAAATGTTATTTATATTTTACGATCTTTGCTAAGTTTTGTTAATGACAAAGTATGAACTTTAGCTAATAGTAAATCATCACTTTAGTGTTTAAGTCTTGTTTAAACTAAGGTTTATATTTTCTTTTAAACAAAACATTGTTTTTATTTCTTTAATTAGAAAGTGTCTTGTCACATCATTCATTTATGGCAAGCTTGTGTATTTGACTTGCCATTACATCTTACACACTTTTGGAAGCTTTCCAAATTGGATTTAATGTGTTTGACTAGTTGTTGTTGATGTAACTTTGGTTGGTTTGAAGTATTTATGGTAAAACCTACTGCAAGCCTGGCGGAACCCTGGGGGTACACGGGCGGAACCCATCTGAGGGTTCCGCCGTATCCGCCAGACCTGTTGTTTGTTTTACTATAAATACCAAGCCACTTGTTTGTTTTGTGTAATCACTTTAGGACATATTTTCATATACTCTCTCAACTAACTCAGTAACATTTGACTTGTGTGATCCTCTTATGTAGCAAAGGACTTCACAAGATCATTCAAGAAGTTACAAGCTTCAACTCTAAAGTTGCAAGTCTTGTTAGCTTTGTTATGTATAAGCTTTGGTAGTTTATACTTCATGTGTATCATGTGTGTAGAAGTGATCGGTTAGTATTTTAGGCCTCAAAATACATAGTGTGTCGGGAGTTGTTGTACCCTTGTAAAAGAACTAATGGGAGTGGTTGTACCCTTGGTAAAGAACTCGACATCTAGCTTAGTGTCGGTAAACGTGTAAGCGACGATGGGAGTGGTTGTACCCGTGCAAAAGAACTCGACATCTAGCTTAGTGTCGATAAAAGTGTAAGCGACGTTGTAAAGGTTTCTCCACCGGGAAAGGAGCTTGTTGATTAGTGCTTATAACTCTCGAGTTGGAAACTCGGGGCGTGGATGTAGGGCAAGGAAAAAGAGTCCTTGTAGCCGAACCACGATAAACAATCGTGTTGTGGTTTGATCGTTTCTTTCTTTATCTTTGCTTATTACATATTGTCTTTAGTTAGAATTGCTAATCACACGTAAAGCTTTTCAAATAATTAAACAAGTAATGTTGTGTTTATATCTTTAAACAAACGTAAAGCTTTTCAAAGAATTAAACAAGTAAAGTTAGGATTGTTATTCACACGTAAAGCTTTTCAAAGAATTAAACATGTAAAGTTCTGTTTATGTCTTTAAACAAACGTAAAGTTTTAAAGATAGACAAGTTTAAAAAAAAAGCGGTAAACTATTCAACCCGCTTCTAGTTTTCCACAGTATTGATTCCTATATCAAGTCATTAATAAAAAAAATTGTTACCCGTAAACGTGGTGTTAAGTTACCGTAATATCATTTTATTCCTTGTGAGCATTTACTAATCGTAAGGGGAAATTACGGGAGGTTACAATGAGGTTACTCATGAAAGAACTAATCAGCCAGTGGGATCTTCTGCAACAGAGGTAAGAGTAGGGCCAAGCCAGCCAGTTGGAACACAAGCAAGTGAGGTAGCAGCAGGGTCAAGTCAGCCATTTGGAACACAAGCAAGTGAGGTATCACAATCAACATGGAATGGTGGAGGTCAAAGCAAGAAGAGGTTGAAGAGAAAAAGCAAGGTTTCCAAGTGAATCAACACCATTGTGATGGTGCAATAAACTTATTTGGATATTTGTTTCTGTGTTTTAACACAATGAGTGTATGGATATGTAACTGAGTTTCTGTCGTCTAGACAATAATTTGTACGTTATTTGTTTTAAGACTTTGATTAATTAGGAATGGTATTTGTTTTCATTTTAGTTTACCATCATTATTTGCTGCATAATGCTCTATACAATTTGTGGTTTGCCATCATCATATACTTAAGTATATTGAATGACCTAACATGCCACTATTTAAGTATACCGAATGACCCAAACTTGTTTTGACTTTTCTAAGTCAAAGTTGATAAGGAACTAGAAACCAAGTTTGTTGCATAGTGATTCTGCAAGTAAAATGAACATTATTGACTACATTGGTCTTCTTATAATAACAACAACCAACTACGATGATCCCACTTTAATGCAAAAATCAAACACTTTTTATTAACATGAAGGTCAATACAAACCAGGGATGACCTTAAACCCTGTGATGATACAACCCAGAGAGATATCAATACACCTACATATACCAACCTAAAGCAACTTAAAGACAATGAAAAAAAAGACCCAACTTAAAATAAGAAACTTGTTGAGCTTCTTCAACTGCTGATCCTTCTCCCTCATCAACCTCAACTGTTCCTCCAACTCTTCTTCAAGTTCATTCCTCGCCCTCAACAGGCCATAAATCACAGCGACTGCTCGGTAACACATTGGAGGATCCGTCCATCCAATAAACCCACATGAAGGACCACAGTAGAATCGTCATCCTAGGTTCCTGCTTATTTTGATTGTTCCTTCTTTCCCATAGTTACAAATCAAGACCATATTTTTACCGGATATTGGAAATTGTGAAATAACGTGATGAAACAGTCATATTTAATTACTGGATCGTGTAAAGTGTGTAAAAAGTCAAAACTTTCGATTGCAATTTTAGTCCTTCAATCTACAGTGTAACTACACGTGCACTTAGTACCCGGGAAATCGTGAAATGACAATAATACCCTCAGTGACGTGGCACTTAACGAGGAAACTAATGGAAAAACGCTCTCGGTGGCTATTTTGCACTTATATGAAACGTTAGTGGCAAATTTGCATGCCTTTATGACCCGGTGACTTTTTTGCGATTTCGTGATACGTTAGTGACCATTTTTGCTTTACCCCAAAATATATTATCGGATTGAATTTTAAATATATTTTCATTGGTATAATTTATTGTATGACAATAATTTTGAGATGAAGTGCGTATTGACTAAATAATTTATTAGTATTAAATATACATAAGATAAAAGGGAAAAAAAACAGTTAGGGACGAGATTGTCAGTCACTAATTTTCAAAAAATTTCCACGAAAATCAAATCACCCCGCCATTATTTTCGGTCAATTTCGCCAGCATTTTTCACCAAAAAGTATAGGAATTCTCGTCCCTAATTTTCATATAAAATGTCGTCCCTTTTTTTCTCAATTATTGAAGTACCTGTAGATGTGTTCTTATTTTTTTTCTAAGTCTAAAAAAACCCATCTACTATGTAACTCATTCTCATCTCATCTTTATCCTCTCAACTATAGGAATGAGACTATAACTACTAAAGTGATTAAAGGTGTTTGTTTAAGATGAGGGGGACCACCACTATGGTAATGAATGATAAATATAATTCATACTCTATATATATCAAGAGAAGTAGTTATGGATCTTTATAGGTGAGGGACCCATCACTACTATCAAACTCATACGCATTGGGCTGGCATACCAACCGCACCCTTACACACATCTTCATTCTTATCTCTTCTTCCCAACCAAAACCACCGCATCTGAATTTTTGCTAACAAAACTCATCTAATTCTCATCTCATCTTCATCCTCCCAACCAAAACCACCACACACGCACCACTGTGCAATTTTTTTTTTCTGATTCATCCTTTGTGTCCACAAACAACTACACCATGTTTTTGGAATAATTATATTAAAGGTATGTTTATTATTTTAATTTTGTTTTTTTTTTTAATTTTTGTTCTATTATAATTTTAATCTTGGTACATTTGTGTTTGTTTATGTTTGTGTAAAAGACACCACACCCGTCGCTGGCGGACAGCTGCTCTCCGCCGCTGCTACCGCCGACAACCACAGCAACCCCCACCACACAAATTAAAGGTTTGTTTATGTTTTTATTTTTTAGTTTTAGTTTGTTTATTTAGTTATTTAATTTTTTAATTTTGGTATTTTTGGGTTTTTTTTTAAATGTTTAAGGGTTATTTTTGCTCGCTGCCGTTGCTACGTGCTGTCTGCCACCGCTGACAACCATAGCCACCCCAGCTTCATCTGTTGTGTTTAAAGGTTTGTTAGATTTGATGTTTAAAACATTTACATTAAGCTTTTGATATATGTATGTGTATTTGCGGATAAAATTATGTTTAGGTTTGAGTCGTGTTTGTTTAGTGATAGTTTTTGGTTGAAAGTTAGATTAGGTTGTGAATGATACTTTTGAATGAATCGTGTCTGGTTTATTTGGATATAGCTTGCGGTGATGTAGCTATAATACTTTTAGACGTGAGCGGTTTAACTCGTGTTTGTTTTAAGCTATTTACTGTTAAGAGATTGATTGGGTTGTTGATGACGATTTTGTATGATAAAATGTTTTTTTTTTGTGGTATATAGTTTGAATATGATCTCTTTGTTTTGATTTAGTTTACGGATAACAGGACACAATTATTACTTTATTGTTTATAATGAAGCAATGGTTTAAAAGGATGACTTTTTTTGTTTATAACTAGTTATAATATCTGTGCACGCACAGGGTTTTTAAAATTTCTTTTTTATTATATATTATTATCGATTAAGTAATGAATCACTTAACATGTTTTAAATGTTTTATTTGGTGGACCAAAAATAAAAAAACCACATGTATATATGTTATAATCTACTTATTATTTTAGGAGAATTCTTTGGATTAAAAATAATATTTTATTAATCAAGTAAAATCATATGATGATACTTGACTTGCATAAGATGTTAGTGGTATACGCTTTTAGTTTTGCTAACACATGATATCAATTTACGATGTGTTTTGTAATCGTGGTAATTCTTTTACTTATACCTTCGTTAAAATATGTAGCATATTTAGATAGCTTTGAAGATTGAGTCATTTCCTTTATTATGAATAACCATCATACCATTTTTACCAATGTACCTTTTTGTTTAAAAAATTGTATTTTCAAAACTTTGTGCTATTTACTTCTCATGTTTGATTATAAAATTACCAAATTAACATAGATGCTTACACTATAGCTTCTTTATTACATAAAGAGAAACAAAAAAAAGATGTAATGGTAGAATACGTTTATGTATAAGGGTATAAGAATAATTTTTCTCTGAGACCAAACTATATAAGACGATTATTATTACTTGCATAAGTAAATTATAAATGCATAAAAAAGGGCAAAATGTGCATTCGCTAGTCTTTTAGGATTGTTTGAATCCTTACTGGCCTTTCACTTTAGTGCAACTTTCTTCACAATCAGCCTAAATCATCAAGGTAAAAGACACCTATATTTTAGACCGTTGGTTGATACACATAGCGTTATCAATGACAACAAACACCTGCTAAGTTTCATTAACTCATTCAAAGACACCTGCTAAGAATTCCTACCATAAAATTCCTCATATAGGCACTAAAACACATCTTTGGTACATTAAAATACATTCATATGATATCTAAATCAGCAACTCAACTTAATTATACATTCATACATTGAGCAAGCATAGAAAATCCTTCCAAGACAATCATGTGTTGATACTTAATCCCCCACTAAAAAAAGCACATAAAAAATTGTTTTACATTTTAGTGTGTGCGATAAGATCATAAAACTGCAAACACCACTAACATGTTGCATTATAGTGAGGATAACAACAAAGTTAGTCCTAACATCAAATAAGAAAACTTCTTATTAGAACTAAAGGGGTGTTTGCTTATGCTTATAAAAGGTGCTTATTGGCTTATTCAATTACTATAACACAATAAGTTTATGATAAAGCTTTAAGCTTTTTTGAGAAGCTTAATAAAAAAAACCCCTGAACTCACAACTAATTCTATCATGGCTTAGTGTGTTTATAGTAAAAACAAATATTAAGTGTAGAAGTTTTCAATAAAACATTAATAAAAAGTTACTAAAAGTTGGTGTTTGTATAAAAAAAAAAACCATAAAAAAGGTTACTAAAAACTATCAGCTAGATAAGGCAAAAGTCAAAGTTCTGTTGAGGCCTCTTTTGGATTCTATTCAGAAGCAAAAAGAGGTTAACACATAAATCATAAGTATAGAAGAATGGTTGTATCTCACATCCGTGATTACCAACTCAATAACATTATCGCAGTATAGTAACGTAATAACTTGTTTAAAAACTATATATACTTGATTAATAATTCTCATGTACATACTTTTAATTCCTTTACAACAGCCAACTATTACGGTTTTTTATTTAGTTATTTATTTATTAATGAAACATCACGTCAATGAATAAAGTTAGGTTATCACCTACGTAGTTTTTCTTTTTTTGATTTATGAGGTGATTGTTATCAAATAGGGATTGTGATGCGTGCATTTTTTTTATAATTTAAGGAGAACACCTTCTAAATTAAACAATGACTATCTAATCCATATGTTTGTTTTTTTTTAATAATTAGTTTTGTATAACATTTTAACCGACAAAAATGTTGAGTTTGAGGTTGATGTTATTGTTTAACTTTAACTATTGATATAATGTTGTAAAAAATGTGCGAATTTAGTAGCACATAATGAGTATTAAAAAAGTTAAAATATGCTCCATAAGATTTTTAAAATGTTTTTATATACCCATATATAAATTTGAAATAAAATTTCATTAGTCGTTGTTATAAGTTGAATCACCTATATTTATTTTCATATCACATTAAATCATGCTTACCATTTGATATTTATATTCCCGTTACTAATAATTTGGCCGTATTTAATATTCAAACCCGTGTATGTATAAATTAAACTTTTAAATAGAATAACATGAGTCCTTATTTAAAAAAATATTATAGAAAAGTCTAAAACGAACATTAGTTTAAAAAATATTTAACGTGTATTAAAACTAATTCGCATATTTTCCAAATTTTGTAATTTTAATGATGAAAGTCTAAAAACTAATACTAATGCTCATGTAATTTTAAACAAAGTTAATATTATAAAGTATATGGGGTATAATGTGTAAGGGGTTATTTTTTTTTTTAAGTTATTAAAAAACATGGAAACTTGTAATTTTACAATTAGCTCTATATAATTTATTTAAAATTCAACCACCAAAGTTTTATTAATTGCTTCAACTTTTTTTAAGAATTTGTTTTCATAAATTTGACACTTATATTTTTATGCATTTTTTTTCTTAACCAAATTTCTCCACCAAATTTGTTAAATTTGACCAAAATCAATTTAATTTTGACTTTTTATTGACCAATCATATTGCTCGATTTTGCCTATGTGGCAAAATCGTGCTCTCCTATTGGTCTAATTTTTTTTAAAGAAGTGCTTTGAAAAACACTCCGAAATGATATAATTCTTTTATTATATAAAAGATGATTGATGGATATATTAACCAAACTAGCTGAATATGCTCCAAACAATGATGAGGGTGTTGGTGAATGGTGATATCTACATTTACTATCTAATTCATGGAAATACTGGTTTTACTGTGCCAGATTTGAAGTGCAGGTCTTCCAAGTGATCTTACCATCGTCGTAGGCATTGTAAACTTCCACCTTCACAAGGTATTGTTTCTTCTAACTTGCAAGGTTCATCACTCTAGCCGACTCTATAATGTATGTATACGGTTTATTTTTGTTTTTGTTTAGTATAAAGTTTAAGTTACTGAGTATTGTTTTTGTAGAGATTTATAGTTGAAGGTTCTTATTGTTGGTATAAGAGCAACGAAGGGACTTCCACTTCTTATTAGCTTAATTTGTATGGTATTTGTATTAACTTTGTGACTTGTTTGTAACTTTGAGACATGTTAATCTGTAACTTTGTGACTTGTTAGTTTAATTTATATCGTATTTGTCGAATGATATCGAGGATTTGTGGAATGATATTTTATCGTTCAGTAATTTGGTATTGTATCATATTGTCGAATTGGTATTGCGGATTGTGGGTGATTACATGTTATAAATATGCAGGTTTTGGTAGATTTTTTCCGGATTTTTTTTTTCTGAAAAAATCTGGAAAATGGGCAGATCTGCTGCTTTCTTTTTTTTACCCAGGAATATATAGGACGACAATGTCGTCCCTTTTTTGTTTCAAAATGTCGTCCCATATCGTCTGATGCCACCTGAACTGGTCCCACAAATTAATAATAAATAAAGCAAGACAATATTGGACGATAAAATCGTCCCTTTTTTGTTTCAAAATATAGTCCCATATTGCAATTAAAAAACATTTTCATATTTAATTAAAAATACCCAAGAAAGTTAATAATAATAATAATAATGAGAAAGAGGTGTGGGATGCAATCCGTGGTTGCGGGGGGATAAAGCACCAGGGCCCGACGGTTTTAATTTCAAATTTATTAGAAAATTCTGGGAAGTGATAAAGTCGGACGTGATGAGAGCAGTAAGATGGTTTTGGGAAAGTATGGAGATTTCAAGGGGGTGTAATTCAACTTTTGTGACTATTATCCCTAAGGTGTCGGATCCCATTGGGCTTGGGGACTTTCGACCCATTAGTCTTATTGGGTGCTATTATAAAATTATTACAAATTGTTAGCGGAGAGCGTAAAGAGGGTAGTGGGCAATGTGGTGGGGGAAGTCCAAAATGTGTTTATTAAAGGAAGATATATCCTCGACGGAGTTCTAATAGCAAATGAGACTATGGAGTTCTTGAAGAAAACAAGGAAAAAGGGTCTTATTTTCAAAGTAGATTTTGAAAAGGCGTATGATAGCATTAATTGGAGTTTCTTATTAAGTATAATGAATAGAATGGGTTTCGGGGGTAAATGGTGTAAATGGATAGAGACGTGTCTCCGGTCATCGTGTATGTCCGTTCTTGTGAATGGCTCACCAACAGAAGAATTCGGTTTAGAAAGGGGGGTTAGACAAGGTGATCCATTATCACCTTTCCTATTCATTTTGGCGGTGGAAGGTTTAAATGCGATTGTTGGTGAAGCGGTGGAGAAAGGTATATTTAGAGGGGTTAAAGTAGGTGACAAAAATGTCATTGTGTCCCACTTACAATACGCGGATGACACTATGTTTTTTGGTGAATGGAATAAAGAGAACGCTAAGTCTCTTATGTGTATTTTAAGGTGTTTTGAAGAGGTTTCCGGGTTACGGGTAAATTACAACAAAAGTAAGCTCTATGGTATTGGGGTAAACCAGATGGAATTAATTGATATGGCGGGGTGGATGGGTTGTGGTGTCGGAGATTTCCCTTTTACTTACTTGGGGTTACCAATTGGTAAGAATATGAGGAGGATAAATGCTTGGGATATTGTTGTAGAAAAGTTCAAGATTCGGTTGGCCGATTGGAAAGCTAAAACGATGTCGTTCGGGGGGCATCTAACATTGGTTAAATCGGTTCTAGGTAGCTTGCCATTGTATTATTTTTTGATGTTCCATGTGCCTTCGAGTGTGTTAAATCATCTTGAGAGAATTAGAAAAAATTTCTTTTGGGGTGGGGTTGGGGAAAGGAAAAAAGTGTCTTGGGTCAAATGGGATACAATACTAGCATCACATGGGGTGGGGGGTTTAAATTTTGGGTCGTTGCGGGCAAAAAATTTGGCTTTATTAGGAAAATGGTGGTGGAGGTTTAGGACGGAGTGTGGGAGTCTTTGGGTTAAGGTAATTAAGAGCATTCACGGTGCTAGTGGTGGGTTAGATGATAATATGGTAGCGAGTGGGGGGATGGGGGAAGAGGTAATGGGGTGTGGCGGGATATAGTGGGGGTGGGAGAGGAGATGGAGGGTTTGGGGTAAGACTTTATGTCATCTTGTAGAGGTGTGTTGGGGGATGGCAATGATATTAACTTTTGGTCGGATAGGTGGGTTGATGATCGAAGGCTTCGCGATAGATTCTCAAGGTTGTTTCATTTAGATAGGAGTAACGAGGGTAGTGTGAAAGATAAGGGACGTTGGGTGAACGGCTTGTGGTGTTGGGAATGGGATTGGGTAAGGAGCATTAGGGGTAGAGTTTGTAAGGACTTAGATGAGTTAGTTAGTGCTTTACAAAATGTTGTTGTCTCTAATAATAGTAGGGATAAATGGAGGTGGACACTATTCGAGGATGGAGAATTCAAGGTCAAAGATTTCAACAATGATAGAGGATAAGATTTTACACGTGGAAAGTGGAGCTCAAGAAACGCTTTGGAACAAGTTGGTGCCAAAAAAAGTTAACATTTTCATGTGGAGTGCTTTGAAAGGAAGAATTCCAATTCGTGAGGAGGTCGATAAAAGAGGTATTGATTTGGATTCGCTTCTTTGCCCAAGTTGTAGGAACGTGGTGAAATCTTGTGCTCATAGCTTGGTCACTTGTGACCTTGCTATGAGCATGTGGGATAAAGTTTTTAATTGGTGGAAGTTGGGGAACGTTAATGCCTTCTCTATTGGTGAATTTTTTTTCAGCCAATGGGAACGTTAACGTTCCTAGTAATATTTCTCATGTTTGGCAAGCGGTCATTTGGACATCCAGTTACCACACTTGGAAAGAAAGGAATGCTCGCGTGTTTGGTAAAAAAGTGTCAAGTACAAATAAAATATTTCAAGATATTCAATTAAAAAGTTCTGAGTGGATAATGCGAAGATCGAATAAGTACAAAGAGTTGGATTGGCAGCTTTGGTTATATAATCAGGCAAATTGTCACCTGAGTTAGCGTGGTTTTGTTCGTGGGATCCGTTTCGGTTATCAGTTTAGTATTTTTGGTCAGATTGGCAATATTCCAGAGTGTTTGGTTCTGTGTGGTAGTATTTCAGATAGTCTGCAGATGAGGAAGTCGTAGTGGCCTGGTCATTGTTTAGTATTTGGCTGTCGTTTGCATAATTATGTGATCGCGATATCTGGTTCTGCAACTCTTCATATTGGATCTGTATATACAAATGTGTTAGGGCCTACAATATGATTACTTTCTGTCTTTAAGCCAAATTGGTCCAGTAGGCTCAAAAGCAATTTTTTGGTTTCGTGTTTGTTTTTAGTGACAGCATGTTTGTAGAATATCATGCCTTAAAACTCACACTCAAACTCACGAATGTGAAATGAAGAATAACTTGCTGAAAAGTTTACTGATATTTTATGTACTTTATTGAACAAAACTATGGCTATTTATAGCCTTCACAAGAAAGCAACTAAGTATAAAAATAGCAACAACTACTACTACCTAAAGACTAGGTACCAGGAGACCCAACGTGCCAATGCACTTACATAAAACTCGGACAAACTATTACCAATTCTAACTAACAATAAAACATAAAATATAAACTATAAATATCTATTAATTCCAAAGCTCCAACCATGCATACGTGACCCATGACATAAACAATTAATCCAACATTCACCCCCTTAATCGTTTATGTCCTCGTTCGCATCAATGTTCAAGACCTTTTCAGGATACCCGACCATTACCTCGGTCACATCCAAAGTCTTCTCTAGCTCAACCACTTTTGATTGTTCACAACACTTGTAACATGTAACATGGCATCCCGTTGGACATGTTCATTAACATCTTGACTCTTCACAGATCGACGACCTCTTCCCTGGCCACATCCAAAGCCACCCGATTTGAACTCCAACACCATAATGTTCACACCGTGTTGTTTCTCCGTTCCCGACTTTTCCCGGACTCATGACCTCTACCTTGGTCTCGTCCAAAGTCTCCAACCACCCGACTATTGTTGTCACCACACAGAACCCGTTTGCTTATAACACTTCTATAACACGAGAGCATTCTTCCACTGATCAAGAAAACAAAGCCACCCGCTTCTACTGTTTTCTTTCACCCGCCAAACGAACCGAATCAAAGCTACCTACTTTTCCCGACTCTTCCCGTCCGTTTATCCCGCGAACCAGTTAATCTCTCCATTTTCCAGTGACCTACAACTTACCACCTTCTATGTCTTCACGTTACGACAGCCTCAACCCTTTTCCGATCAAACCCGTTCCAAGGGCCCTATTCACCCGATCAAGAAAATGAGCTACCGCGGAGGTCTCATTGGAAGCAGTCTCTCTACTCCAGGTGTATCCTGTGGTAGGGGCAGGATCTGTCTACGTTTTACCTCCCCCATACCCTGCCCCAGCGGGATTGGGTTTGTTGTTGTTGTTGTTGTAAGAAAATGAGCTACCGCTTTTACCGTTTTCTTTAACCTGCTAAACGAACAAAATCCAAAGCCACCTGCTTTGACGGATCCTTCACGTTCGTTTTTCACGTACCTTCGTCGGTTAGACTCTTCAACACAGAACAACTGATCAAAGGTTGCTTAAACCCCTTCCACAAACCTGTGATCATAACATCACAACCCCTTCAAAACAAAACCAGGTTCCCGCTTGCTGCATTTTCCCTGCAGCGAAGGGCTACACCTTTTCTTGAGACCAACTCTCAAACTGGCCCTTTTATCGAACTAAGCTCTTGATACCAAATGTAGAATATCAAGCCTCAAAACTCACAATCAAACTCTGTTGGGAATTATGCTAAGAGAGAATTCTGCTGAAGAATCTGCTGAAGGTTACTGCTGAAGAGACAGATTCTGCTGACAGAGTGTTTCTGCTGAAGTCTAGTTTCAGCATTATTAGTTCATGCGGATATAGTTATTCCGTATCTTATGTATTTTAGTTAGGATATGCATGAGTTTATTTAAGAAGTGATAATGCATATCTTTTAGAAGTTTTAGAATATACGTTTCTTGTGAAACGGTTTGGGGTTCCTTGTGTATAAAAGGAACACACAATTATGTATTGAATACAGGTTTTTAGAAAACACTTTCATTGTTATTGGAAAGATCTATAGAGGATCGATTGTTCTTAGTATACAGTTGTTAAAACTTGTGTTTGTGTCCGCTTTAAAATACAAGTTACATAGATTATCTATTAGTGTGTTAGTGATTACATTAACATAACTAACGATCCACGAGTGCTCAAAGATCTATCAAGGTCTAAGTCTCAACAAGTGGTATCAGAGCCTCGAGAGAGTCTCTGTGATACTAAGAAACACCAATCTTACAACCTCTCAATAAAAAAACAATAAAAAACAATGCCTGGATCAGAGGATGAAGCTGATACAACTCAGAACATAAACACCACTTCTCTCCAACAACTCAATCTCTTAAACAGTAATGCCAAATTCCCATACCTTAAGAATGCTGAGGATTATGAATTGCGGTCCATGAAGATGCAAAACTGGATCACAAACATTGACTGGAATCTTTGGGAAGTTGTTCGTAAGGGCAACAACTTAAAGAGACATGTCAAAGATGTTGATTGGATTGTGACTATTGTAGGTCCCAAAACTGCTGAAGAAGTTCTTGCCGTGCAGAGGGAGAATAAGGTCAGAACAATTCTCCTTCAGGCTATACCAGATGACCACATGGGTGACTTCCACTTCATGGAAGATGCCAAGGAAATTTGGATGGCCATTAAGGCTAGATTTGGTGGGAATGAGGAGTCAAGAAGGATGAAGAAGTCAATGCTGAAGCAACAGTTTCAAGAGTTTCAGATATCTGACGAAGAAGGAATCTACAAAGGTTATGACAGGTTCCACAAGATCTTGAGTCAACTTAATCAGTTGAAGGCTAGGCCGGATAATGAGGATTGCAATGCTAAGTTTCTAAGATCTTTGCCACCATCCTGGTTGCAAGTCAGCATTGCTCTCAAAACCAAGGGTGGATTGGACATGATCTCTTTTGATGACCTCTACAACAAGCTTAAATCTCTTGAGCCTGATGTTAGAAGTCTCATTCGTCCATCCACTCATTCAGCCTTTGTTAGCACCACATCCAATCCGGTGCATCATGCCTCAAGTTCTTACACCTCAGGAGCATCTTCTCAAACCCAAACTAAACCAACTCCTAAATCAAAATCCAGTAATATAATGGAATATATTTTTCACTCTTTTGTTGCTGAATATGAACATCAGCAGTTTCTAGCTTATGAGGATTTTGAACAGGTGGATCCATTGGAGATGGAGGAGATCCACTTGAAATGGAAGTTAGCAATGATTTCTATGAACATCAAAAGGTTTGAGAATAAGTCTGGGAGAGAGTTTGGTTTTAATGGAAGAGATGTAGCAAGATTTGATAAAAGGAAGGTTAAGTGCTACACTTGTGGTCAGATGGGCCACTTCTCAAGAGAATGCAAGGAGAGAAAGTCTGGTGATGAAGTTAGATATGGCTCATATCTATTGGAATCAGGGACTTCTAAAGTTGCACCTTCCAAAGCTTTGGTGACTGTGGATAGCCATATTGATTGGACTGTTCATGAACCTCCTGAAGAGGAAGCTTCTACTTCTGAACAAGTGAATATGCTAGCATACTCCCCCTTAGAGGATAAGAAGGAGCAAGTTTCCTTGATGGGCATCTCTCAGGTACACAATTGTGTTTTTGGCTGTAGTGTAAGATATACTGAACTTAAACAAGAATATGATGAATTGAAACCTAAATACAATGAGTGTTATGTAGAAGTTGAGGCCTATATAAAGGCTTTAAAAACATTAAAAAAACAGAAGGTTTGGTTTCAAAAGAATCAACTTAAATATGAAGAAAAGATAAGAGTTTTAGAAAGTGATTTAGAATGTGCAAATATAGATTTAAGGCGTACTGAAAAAGAAAAATCTGATGTAGAAAAAGAAAAACAAGAATTACAAGTAAAGTTGGATAAAGAAGTGGCTGGTCGTATGAAGTGGCAAGAAGGGTCCTCTCATTTAAATAATTTGATTGATAGTAGTCAATCTGTTAGGTCTAGAAAAGCATTAGGGTATGATAAATATATAGATCATGAGGAATTAACTTACCCTGATATATCCAGTGTTTTTGACCTTGAACCTCTTCTAGAATTTCAAAAACCTGTAAAATATGTTAAGGAAGGGGGATTGAATGTTGTACCTGGACCTATTAGAGGAGAACACATGACAATTGACATGTCCATACCTGTTGACTTTGATGGATCACACCATCTTTATGGTAAAAAGTTAAGTGACTTGCCAGACCCTGTTTCTAAATCTACTGACTTTGTCTCTTGTTGTGACAGTGACAAGTCTTCTGACCAAGGGTCTACTTCATATGCCAGTTGTGATTCAAGTAAGAAGTCAGACCTTCCCAAAACCACACCCAAGATATCACCCAAGTCTCCCCACAAGCCTGTTAGAGTTACTGCTGATTCTAAGACAGTTTCTTCTGAAGACTTGTTATTTAATTCTTTGCAAAACAATGTTTCTAGTTCTGTTAAAAACAATTCTGTTAATGTTTGTGGTTTGAATGCTTTTTCATGTTTTGGAACATCTTTCACTTTGAATAAATCTTCTAAAAAGAAGAAATGTTTTGTGTGTGGAAGTAAATTTCATTTGATTAATGATTGTACTTTTCATGAGCAAAGAATGGGTGTATATGCTAGTCAAAGAAAACCTAGGCAAATGTGGAAAAACGTGAATGATATACCATCTTTTGTTCCACATCAGCAGAAACACAATTCTGCTAAAAATATTCTTCATGGAGAAGAACTGGTACTAGACCTTATGTGCAACCCACTAGTTCATTCTTTTATAATGGTTATTGGCCTAGACAATTTGACTCTATGTATGCTAGTGGAGGGTATCGGGATACTGCTGTGAAGTCCTCAGCAGGTTGTTCTTGGACAAAGAAGGGACCTAACTTGCAATACAGGCCCAAGAACAATGGTGGATCTAAAACATCTACATGGCCTATCTATTATGATCCACAAGGCAGGCTCAAGTCAGCAATGACTTGAGTCTCCATTGTGTACTAACTCTTGTATATTTTTGTTGTTGTTGTAGGATCATCCCCTAAAGAGTACTGAAGTAGGTATAGTTGATAGTGGTTGTTCCAGAAGTATGTCAGGGAACAAGGATAAGATGCATGACTTTGTGCCTATAGAAGGAGGAGGCAATGTGACTTTTGGTGGTGGAGATGGCAAAATCACTGGGAAAGGCACTATCAAAACACCTCTGTTAGATTTTGAGAATGTTTATTATGTGAAGGAACTTGAGCACTTTAATCTGTTCTCTGTATCACAAATTTGTGACACCAAGAATAAAGTTTTCTTCTCTGAGGATGAATGCCTTGTGCTCTCAAAGGACTTCAAACTTCCAGAAGATACAACTGTTTTGCTAAGAGTTCCTAGAACCTTCAACTTGTACACATTCAATCTGAATGATGTTAAGCCAGAAGGTGATCTAACATGTTTGGTGGTCAAAGCTTCCCAGGATGAGTCTACAAAATGGCATAGGAGAATGGCTCATGTGAACTTCAAGACCATCAACAAGTTGTCTAAACTTGGTCTTGTTCAGGGCCTTCCTTCAAAAGTCTTCACCAATGAACATAATTGTGTTGCTTGCAACAAAGGAAAGCAGCACAGAGCCTCTTACAAAGCCATAACAGGTGTGAGCACCATCTCAGAACCTCTTCAATTGCTGCACATGGATCTCTTTGGTCCCACTCCTATCAGAAGTATTGATCATAAGTACTTCTGCCTGGTTATCACTGATGATTATAGCAGGTTTTTCTGGGTATTCTTTTTGAAAACAAAAGATGAAACTACTCCTATTTTAAAAGAATTTATTACCCTTGTTGAAAACCAGCTAAATAAAAAGGTTAAAGGCATTAGGTGTGACAATGGGACAGAGTTCAAAAATGTTGCATTCATAGAATTCTGTAAGTCTAAAGGGATAAAAAGGGACTACGGTACTTCCAGAACTCCACAACAAAATGGGGTTGCTGAAAGGAAAAATAGGACCTTAATAGAGGCAGCAAGATCCATGCTTACAGACTCTAAGTTACCCACTATGTTTTGGACTGAAGCAGTAAGTACTGCTTGCTATGTCCTTAATAGGGTATCCATCACTAGACCTCATGTCAAGACACCTTATGAACTTCTCACTGGGAAAGTTCCAGATATTCATTACCTTAAACCTTTTGGTTGCAAAGTGACCATTTTGATTATTGCTGATACACTGGGAAAGTTTGATGGGAAAGCTGATGAGGGATATATTGTGGGTTATTCAGCTCATAGCAAGGCCTATAGGGTTTACAATTCGAATGCCAAAAGGATAGAGGAGACCCTTAATCTAAGATTTCTAAAAGATCAGCCTAATACTCAAGGACAAGGTCATTCTTGGTATTTTGACCTAGATTATTTGACTGATTACTTGGGGTACACTAGACATGTTTCTAATCCAAATGCAGGTACCAAAGATATAAGTTCTAACCCTGCAGGTTCCATGGATGATGACTCAGAGAGTGACTCTGACAAAGATGAACAAACCATTGTTGTACCTTCTTTTCTACCTAACCATTTTGCAGGTAATCATTCTGCTGCTGAACAAGAAGATGAGTCACATTATGCAGAGGATCTTGCTAGACTCAAGAAGCAAGAACATGCAACCACTCAGGAAGCTAAGAGACTCAGTGAAAAGCTTGCACAAGAGACTGATGCGTTACTTCAACAATCAGCACAATCAGTCAGTGGAAACAAAGATTCTGCTGACAGTTCTACTGAAGGCTCTCCAGTTCCTGCTGAAGTGATCAAACCTACTGATAGTCTTGCTGCACAATCTCCCATTTCTACTGAAGTGTCTACAGACTTTGAGAAGCCATTTACAAGATTTCCAAGTCCTTCTGATCTTGGAAATTATCAACCCAAGGCTGGCATCTTCAACTCAGCTTCCTATGATACTGATTTTGGACCAACTGTCACCAATCTTGATACCACAATCAATGTCAACCCCACAGTAACAAAGAGGATCAATATTGCTCATCCCCTATCAAAGATTATTGGAGATCCTCAAGCACCTGTTAGAACTCGAAGTACTGTGAAGAACACTAAATATGGTGAAGTTGCTTTTCTTTCCTACGTCTATAATCAACAGAGGGACAATCATACAGACTTCAAACATTGTCTGTTTGCTTGCTTCCTTTCTCAAATAGAGCCAACCAGTGTACCTCAAGCACTTGCTGATTCAAGTTGGCTTGAAGCAATGCAAGAAGAGATGCTGCAATTTAAGAATCAGCAGGTTTGGATACTGGTTCCTTTCCCTGCTGGTAAATATGCAATTGGGACAAAATGGATTTTGAAGAATAAAAGAGATGCAAGGGGTATTGTGGTGAAAAACAAAGCAAGGTTAGTGGCTCAGGGGTTCAGGCAAGAGGAAGGCATAGACTATGATGAAGTCTTTGCACCAGTGGCCAGAGTTGAAGCAATCAGGATATTCTTGGCCTATGCATCTTATATGGGCTTTATGGTATATCAGATGGATGTCAAAGGTGTTTTTCTGTATGGTGAGATTGAAGAGGAGGTTTATGTGACTCAACCCAAGGGATTTGAAGACCCTGATCATCCTGATTATGTGTATAAGGTTGTCAAAGCTCTCTATGGACTTCATCAGGAAGCAAGAGCTTGGTATGCTAGGCTTTCTGCATTTCTGCTAAAGCATGGTTACAGAAGAGGTGCCATTGAAAAGACTCTCTTCCTTAAGAAAGATTCCAGAGATATCATTCTTGTGCAGGTTTATGTGGATGATATCATATTTGGTTCCACAAAATAAGAATGGTGTAGAGAGTTTGAGTAGTTGATGAAGGGAGAATTTCAGATGAGTGCCATGGGGGAGCTCACTTTCTTTTTGGGTTTACAAGTTCAGCAGAAACCTGATGGTATTTTTATCAGTCAGGATAAGTATGTAAAAGATATGTTGAAGAAGTTTGATATGGAGAATGTCAGGACTGCCACTACTCCCTATGAAGCTCCCAAACCAAAGAACAATCTTGAACCTGATCTTCCTGTGAATGTCCATTTGTATAGGTCCATGATTGGTTCTTTGATGTATTTGACTGCTTCTAGACCAGATATTACATTTGTTGTGAGTGCTTGTTCAAGGCACCAAGTCACTCCACTTACCTCTCACTTGAATGCTGTCAAAAAGATCTTTAAGTACCTAAAAGGCCAACCTAAATTAGGTCTTTGGTACCCAAAAGAATCTCCTTTTAAGCTGGAAGCATATAGTGATAGTGACTATGCTGGTGCCAATATGGATAGGAGATCCAGAACTGGAGGTTGCCAATTCCTTGGAAGAAGACTGATTTCTTGGCAATACAAGAAACAGACTATTGTTGCCACCTCTACTACTGAAGCAGAGTATGTTGCTGCTGCCAATTGTTGTGGACAGGTTCTATGGATTCAGAATCAATTGCTGGATTATGGGTATAATTTCATGAATACCACCATTTTTATTGACAAATCAAAATACCATTTGCATTGTTAAAAATCTAGTTTTTCATAATAGAACCAAACAAATTGAAATCAGGCACCACTTTATCAGGGATGCTTATGAAAAACATTTAATTAAAGTGGTTAAAATTCACACAGATGATAATGTGGCAGATCTGTTAACTAAAGCTTTTGATGGACCTAGGTTTCAACACTTAGTGATCCATATTGGTATGCTTAACCCTTGAATGCAAAGTTTGAGGGGAGGCATAAGCCCCAGGGGAGGCATATGCCTCAGGGGAGGATCGTGAGTGTAAACTTTGTATAATTTGTGTATATTATTGTTTGGCTAACACTAACCAACTAATGTATTGTAAGCTTGTTTGGTTTGTTTGCTAGTCTGTGTCTATTTTGTAGGATGCCCACCAAGATATTTTAAATTGGATGCTGAGATTTTTTTCTTCTGAAGTACAATGGATGCTGAGATTGATTTCTACTCATTAAAGCAATAAAGAGATCAAATTAGCAAATGATTTTTCATTCATTCTAAGAACAAATTACAGCTGACAAACAACTCCGAATGGAATTACAAGATTCAACCTTATACAAGTCTATCCTAATTATTCAAGATCCTATCATCTATTACAAAAGCTGATTGATGAATAACCAGTATGATGAAGAAGCTGAAGCTGAAAAGGAAGGATGGATTGATGAAAACGACGATGAAGATGCTCAAGAACCGAGTTTTATATCTTTGGTCCTTGGCAACATCCCATCGTCACCTACTCCATTTTCCCTTTCCCTTTACCCACCACCTCTGCCTTCTTGCCCTTTCCCCTGCGTCCATGGTAAGATGAACCAGATCCTGGAGCAGGAAGACCCAACACCGCACCCCGTGATGTTGGAAAAGATGGATTTCTCTTCCTAGGCCTTGATTGGGGTCTCTCTAGTGTGGAAGGAGGAAGAAATGATGGATCTTTGTCTTCATCCTCTGAAGAGTCTTCATCAGATGTAAAGATGAAGGGAGAGACATTTTGTCTCTCAGCAGGAACGGGGGCATTGCTTGGTTCTCCCTTCTTCAAAGCATTCCATCTTCTTTCCATTTCTCTAGCATAATCTGAATCATCTAATTCAGATGGATATGGTGGAAGATCCTCTGATGATGAAGAGGAAGAAGAGGAGGAGGTTAGGTCAATAATTTCGGGATTGGATGACATTGTTTGGTGATGGAATTGGGTTAATTGTGAAATTAGGGTTTTGAGATGATTTGGGGTTAATTTGATATCTGAGAAGTGTGATTTGGGGGTTATTAAATAGGCAAAGTCTAGGCGTTATGATCATTAATGTGAGTTGGGTGGCACAGTAAAAATCAAGATATTCACCGAAGATATTTTTACTCTTGCTTGGTTTCTGCTGATTGACTATCCATCAGCAAATTTGACTTCTATTTCTGCTGAAGGGTAATTTTGAAATTGGAAGGATCCACTTTACACGTCAGACTTGGTCAACAGTTTGTTCCGATAATTTTGACCATGATTGGGGAACTTCCAAATATAACCTACTTTGCATATCTTTGCCTAAACTAAATTATTCTCCCATCACTTCATTTAAACCCATCATTCTTTTCATAATTCATAACCGTCTCTCGCAAATTAATTCAAATGGCTCGACTTGAATTCAAGCAAGATCATAACAAGTTTGCTATTTTGAAAAAGGCTAAGGTTCATGAAGAGTTTGATTCAATGGTGGAGTTTTTACAGCGTTCAAAGATTCATTATGCCTTAACACATTCTCCAAATGTGATATATGAATCTATGGTGAAGCAGTTTTGGGCATCTGCTGTGAAAAGATCTGACACAGAGATAGTAGCTGAGATTGATGGTAATGAGTATGTGGTGACTGAAAGTTTGATCAGGACAAAGCTTCAGTTGGATGATGAGAATGGTGTTTATCACTCCAATACTGAAGAGATACTTACTGGGTTAAGGGAAGCTGGTTATCAAAGCACTGACACAACTAAGTGGTTGAAGAATCAGTTCTGTCCCAAGTGGAGGTATTTGGTGCATTTGTCGCTTCAATGTATCAGCAATAAGTGTGGTGGATGGGATCAGTTCTCTACCCATTTGGGTTGTGGTATTGTATGTCTCTCTAAAGGGTTAACTTTTAATTTCTCAAAGTTTATTTTTGCTAATATGCTAGAAAATGTTGAGAAACAAAATCATAAGTTTTTAATGTACCCTAGGTTTTTACAAATAATTTTAGACATAACCACTGAAGACAGGATTCATGTGCCCATTAAGAGTCTTGGTTCTAAGTTGTTTGCCTCAATGAAAACTAACTATAATGGGGAACATCGCCCTCTGTTAGCTGCTATATTGCCACATGGCAATGATGATATGGCTGAGGGTGATGCTGCTGTGAATTTGCCCTCTCCAAATGCTGCTGATGATGGTAATCCATCATCTTCTGGTGTTGCTGCTGATGGTAATCCTTCAGTGGTAAATGAGGGAGAGCCAGCTACAACTGCTGAACCATTGCCTGTTTCTCCTGACCAACCTCCACTTTCCCCTTTACATATGTCACCTAGTCATGTTCCTTCACCATCTCAGGTTGCTCCTATTGAGCTAACTCCTGAGGTTGAAGAGACAATTCAGTCTCTTGGTACACAAGTACCTACTCCTCTTGAGCCTGAGATTACTAGATAACCTACACCTAGTCCTGTGAGAGAGCCAGTTGATGAAGGCCCTCCCAATGTTGTACATATGTCTGTTTCTCCTGCTAGGTTCAATGAAGCTCCTTTTACCACTGAGCAATCTATTGGTGGAGCAGAGGACCCTGTTACTCTCACTTCTGTGCATGATTTACTTTGCAGGTACATTAGAAAGACTGTTGCTCTTCAAAAAGAGCTTGATGATACCAAGTCTACTCTTGGTAGTGAGATTGAGATGATGAAAAGTAAAGTTCATGATTTGGAGGCACAACTTACTCAGCAGAAGAAAAGAAAAGTAGTAATTGATGCTGATGAAGTGCCTAAGGAGGGTAATTTGGACTCCCTTGAGATTCTGGCTGAAGTGGCTAGACAGACACATGCTTCTTCTCCCAAAGTTGCTGAAGTTCCACAATCTAAACGAACACTTCATTTCAGCAGAAGAAGTAGAAGACAGTACTTAGCCAAGAAAGTTGTTGAATCTTCTAAAGTGATTGGTGATGATGATACTCTTTTACCAGATGCTGATGCTAATCTTCAGGAGAATGAACCACCCAGTGATGTTCCTATTGACATGACCACTGCTGATGCTTCTCAATCAGCAGATACATTCTTTGTTGCTGGAAAGGAATATGTGGGTTCATCTGACAAGGTAACATCAGCTGATCCAATACCAAAGGAAGTTCCTGCTGATGAATCAGCAGATTTACATGTTGATGGTTCTCCAGTAGTGGATACTTCTACGCAGTCTTTTGTTCCTCCTGAAGCTATTCTCACTCAACAAGATAAAGGAAAGTCTATTGTGGATGTACAAGACATTCCTTTTAGAGAGAAAACTAAGCAGGAACTTGCTAATGAGAAGCTTAGTGAAATGCTTGCAGCACAATTACAAGCTAAGGAGGAGGCTGCAAAGACTAAGAGGGAATTGGATATGAAAGCTTCTGAGGATCTTGCTATAAAGATACAAGCTGATTTAGATGCAATGGGTCCTTCACTTACTCATACACTACCTGCTGAGAGGAAAAAGGAGTTAGATGAAATTGCTAAGAAGTTATCTGCTGAGCAATGGGTGAATTTGGCTTCACAAGTTTCTGCTAAGCCTGCTTTGGCAAAATCTGTACTTGGAGTTGATTATCATGAGACTGACTTTGCCAAGATGATGGTTGAAAGAGTTAAGTTACAGAGACAAGAAGAGGAAGAGAGAAAAGCTAAAGAGCTAAGGGACAGACCATGGACAAAAGGAGAGATTAAAAAGTATTTGAGGAATTTTGTCAAGAATCAAGGATGTTCTATGTTTGGGTCAGGATGGACTCAAAAGAAAGTTTGGGGCTTTTCAGACACTCAACTCACTTACTGCTATGACAAGATCATCTCTAATCTTCATTCCTCTGGTATCAATGTCATAGATGTGTTAGAGAAGCGTGGCAGACTTATGGATAGGCCTGTTGCTAAGAGGATCAGGCTTGATGATTCTGCTGATCAGCCAACAGAATCCACTGAGTCTTCATTTGGTGCTCAGGAGAAAATTCACTCTCCTTCAGTGTTAACTCAGGTGGATGAATCTACTGATGCTGGTCCTTCACCATCTCCTGATATTGCAGCTGATACTCATATGGAGCCTTCTGAACCTTCAAATGTTGTTCCAGAGTCTGTTTCCACTAAAGCTTCTCACCCTGAATCTACTGAAGATCAAAAGGATGTCTCTCATGATGCCTCAACAGATGTTCCTAAAGCTTCAGAATCAATTCCTTCTGAAAATCCAAAGAATGTATCTCTTGATGCTTCAGAACCAGCTCCCACTGATGAGACTACTGATGATCCTCCACTTGTTACTCCTGCTACCCCTGGTACTAGGAAGAAGACAGTTGCTAAGAAGAGAAAGGCTTCTAAGGGAGAATCACCTAAGGATAGTTCCTTTATTGACTTTGATTCTGATGATGACATTCCTATTATTTGGGAGAAAGTAGTCAAATGGGAACTTGTTGACTCTCCAACTGGTCAAGGACAAGTCAATGTCCTTCACAGACAGGATGGATCCACCAAAGAGTTTACTTTTCTAAGTCAAATTTTACATATGGTGGATAGGAAAGATATTATTTCTCTCTATGGCTGGGTTGCAACTTATTATCAAACTCATCAACCTGAAGGGATTGGTATGTTTCTACTGGGAGATTTACAAGTTCTTTGTGATTCTCATCTTTTTACTAGTGCTGGCTTTCATGTATGGAAAGGACAGAGGAATTGAATTGTTGATACTTAGAAATACTTTCCTCTACCTGATGTTTATATGATCATCACTACTACTGGCAAGACCTTGTATTGTTGGGCAGATTTGACATATCCAATCACAATAGGATTTATACACCAATTGCTGGATGTTAAACTCACTGTTCCTTTGTATATGATTGGGAATGATATGCATAAGGCTGAACAGTTGATTAGAGCCATCAAGAGGAGTATTTTGGTTAAGCAGGAATTGGAAACTAAGTATGGTGTTCGAATTGAAACCTATTTGGACTGAGTTGGTATGGTATTTTATTATATTCTTAGTAAAAAAAAAAGAAAAAAAAAAGAAAAAACACTAACAGATTTGTATAGTATTGTGTATGTTGTATGCAAGTTTGGTGTTGATTATTTCCACACCTTCTCTGGTTATCAACTTACCTGATGTTGACTATTCCATCAAAATGTTGGCTAGTCCAAAGGGTACAGCTTTGGTAAAGACACATTAAATCTGTTGATAGCTGTAATAGTTTGCTAAAAACTATTGGGTACTCAACTCACCCATGCTTCACAGCTAAGATTTGAATGGTTGTCAATTGACCATGGATTTTTCCTTTATGGATTCCCAATAATTGGCTAGCCCACATGTATATGGCTTGTGGTAAAGGCGATGGAAAACCATATTTGGTATTCAATTGACCAAGGTGATTTAAATCAACCAAATAATTGACTAGTCCTGAGCAAACGGCTACAGGTAAAGACAACTCAAATCCGTTTAAAGCTGATGATTTGCTCAAAATCATATGGTCATCAGTGTACCATAGTTTTAGAACTGAAACATTTGGCTACTCCAGTAGTGATAGCTATTGGTAAAGAGACATCAAATCCATTATTTTCAATGATTCACCTCTCACAGGAGTTAACACACCTGGATGTGATGAGAATAGTATGAAACTAATTTGCTTTGATGTACATTTGGTCATTTGTTGCTGCAAAGAATGGAGTTTTCAAGTATGTGCTGATCATAGAGATCCTGCTGATGATGATTCTTTGTTGATGATGTTCGACTGCAATCCTCTTGGTATGTAATTTTAAAGATCTATCAAGAATCTTGAACTTGACCATGTCAAATTCAAGATTAGGGGAGGATTGTTGGGAATTCTGCTAAGAGAGAATTATGCTGAAGGTTACTGCTGAAGAGACAGATTCTGCTGACAGAGTGTTTCTGCTGAAATCTAGTTTCAGCATTATTAGTTCCTGCGGATATAGTTATTCCGTATTTTATGTATTTTAGTTAGGATATGCATGAGTTTATTTAGGAAGTGATAATGCATATCTTTTAGAAGTTTTAGAATATACGTTTCTTGTGAAACGGTTTAGGGTTCCTTGTGTATAAAAGGAACACACGATTATGTATTGAATACAGGTTTTTAGAAAACACTTTCATTGTTATTGAAAAGATCCATAGAGGATCGATTGTTCTTAGTATACAGTTGTTAAAACTTGTGTTTGTTTCCGCTTTAAAATACAAGTTACAGAGATTATCTATTAGTGTGTTAGTGATTACATTAACATAACTAACGATCCACGAGTGCTCAAAGATCTATCAAGGTCTAAGTCTCAACAAACTCACGAATGTGAAATGAAGAATAACTTGCTGAAAAGTTTAATGATATTCTATGTACTTTATTGAACAAAACTATGGCTATTTATAGCCTTCACAAGAAAGCAACTAAGCATAAAAATAGCAACAACTACTACTACCTAAAGACCAGGTACCAGGAGATCCAACGTGCCAATGCACTTACATAAAACTCGGACAAACTATTACCAATTCTAACTAACAATAAAACATAAAATATAAACTATAAATATCTATTAATTCCAAAGCTCCAACCATGCATACGTGACCCATGACATAAACAATTAATCCAACAATGTTGGCATTGGTGGCCAATACTCCATATGGAATTATTTTGCATTTGGATATTGGTTGCCAGTTTGGTTTGTTTGTCTCATTTAGAGTGTTCTTTGTGTATATGTCTCATTTGAGGCTTAGATTTGTTTCAGGCTTGTTTTTTTGGATCTCGTCCCCTTTTAAGTAGCTTGTTAATTGGGGTGGGATGGCTTGCATTGTATTTTGGTTTCATTTGTAGTTCTTAATATATGTTGCCTTTCAATAATAATAATAATAATAATAATAATAATAATAATAATAGATTTGGTACGACATTATCGTCCTTTTTTTGTTACGAAAGTCGTCCCATATGGTTTTTCAGATGTTGACTTACTCATGGGTCCCAGGAATCTGTTGTTCCAAATTTCTTTACAAATATCGTCCTATATTTTTTGGGTTGTACTATATTGACGGGGACAAGGGTGTTAGGCCGCTTGTCTCCCTGTTTGTCCCCTATTTTTTTTCAGCGCAACTCAGTTTCTGTTCTGTATTTTTGACAGTTTTAAGCGTTTGACATATTAAACTTTATATTTTCTGTTCCGCACTTTCAGGTTTATGGCTTTTTGATATAAACAAATTATAAAAATAAAAAAAAAAATCAAAAAAATAAAAATAAATAGGGGGGGGGGGGGGGGGGGGGGGTCATTATAAAATTATAGGGGGGGGGGGGGTATTATAACCCATGCTTATTTTTTTTGACAAACAAAAAGAGTCGACCAATATAGGACGACATGTCGATCCTTTTTTATTTTTGGGACAACAGATTTGTTTTTTTGTTCGAAATTGGCGTCCCAAGTGCTTGTATTTTTGTAGTATACATTTTAATCTTCAAATCATTTTCTTGTGTTCCCATGCTGAGCCATCTTCGTAACATGCACCAGCATTAGAGTTACGAGTAATTCAGACCCATGCGTTGCACACGAGCTCTATCTAATTGGTCATAGTGTAATGTGCAGTAATTTTTTCCGTTATTAGACTTTTGTAAGTATAACCTTAGTTGATCGGTAAATTTTATATTTAAACTTTTTATAACATATTAGTAGTTATTTATAAAGTTTATATTTTGTATTTATTCTTAAGATTATAGCATTATATTTAAACTTTTTATGACATATTAGTAGTTATTTATAAAATTTAGATTTTGTATTTATTCTTAAAATTGTAACATCCCTATATTTTGATATAAAACTAATATGTAATCTTCGGCACATATTTTCATCATTATATATCTAAGTTGTGATTGTATCACACCTTTTCTAAACATGACACACATTTAAAATAGTTTATTGACATGTAAACTTCGACACTTATTTTCATCATTATATATCTAAATTGTGATGGTATCACACATTTTCTAAGCATGACACACATTTAAAATAGTTTATTGACAATAATTTCATAAGTTGTGATGTTACCACAACTTTTGTTGGTCAATAAGTTCCTAAGTTGTGATATTACCACAACTTTTGCTAGCATGGCATGAAAATATTTGTGCCTTTATTTCTGTCAGTTTTAATTGAACTCGAGTCAAAAATTATGTTTGCCACTAATTTTCTTCATAAAAAACTTGGGTTACCTTAGGACCCGTGCGAAAATGATTGCGTAAATTGTTGGGTTGTTAGTATGATTGTGAGACCCAAATATACAACAATAGTTTATTGACATTAAAAGAGTATATGTGAAGAGACTTTTTTCAAGATGTTACATTGAAAAGAGTCTTTTCATATGTAATTTTTTAATATGTATAAGTTACATAAATTATTTTAAATATGAAGGGATGACATTAATGTTGGAGACATTTTATATTCATCCCCGTACGATGCATACAGGTTTGGAATGCCTCATGACCCATACAATGCACACATGTTGGATCTAATTGTTTTTTCGTAATGTTCGGGACTAATTTTCGGTTCACGTTTGAAACTCTCATTTTTTGTGAAAGACGGACTTCGTTGTTCAAATAAATGACATTATAAAAAGTGAACTTTAAAACAAATTTCCTTTTTAACAAAACTATAAAAACAAATAACATTAAAGTAATTAGTATATTTAAGAGTATAAATTATAACTCGTATATTAAAAAAATCAGATCCAATGACCCAAGTCCGAATCATAAACCCGCTCCAATCAAATAATATAACCGACATTTAACTAAACACAATTTTCTTCTCCTTTATATACTTTCTTCGATTTAGAAGATTCTGATTGTTAAGATGATAGTGTAAAGATATTTTTATAATATTTTTATTATATACTACCTCATTTTTAATAAGTAACATCGATATAATTTACACAGCCATATCAAATATCAAAGTCACGCAATATTCCAAGACGTTTAATTAAGAAAGTGACATTAACACACTGCAAGACAAAAAACTACATTAAGAGCAAAAATATAAAAATGCACCAACAAAGTATAGTAATAATTATTGATTAAAAATTGAATGCTCGTTACATTATTTTCAATAAACTTACTTGCTAACGAATCAATAATATTAGACCGTTTATCGGTATTACATGAAGTAAAATATTTCATGTTTAATTTGTAACGTACTATTAATATGAATGCTAAGTATTCATTCCACCGGTGGTCGTGGCGTTGTTGTTGTTGTTGTTGTTGTTGTTGTTGTTGTTGTCTTTGTCGTTGTTGTTCATTGGCCTTTTGCATGTTTTGTTCGTGATACAATTTTTGTGACTTCTCGATCTCTATCTTTAATGCTTCTTGAAGCGCTACAAAAAAACAATTAGATATAGTTGATCGTTAGTAACTTAAATACAATTAATCAATATATTGCATTTTCGATCAAATTGAAAATGTCTGTGCATGTTCCACTTAATTGAGAAGACAACGACGTGTAGGATCTCTTAAACCATTAAAGAAGATGATGTTACTGCCAAACCTCCTAAGCACTATCTTTATGTCCTACATTGTTACACACACAAAACACACGTGAAATTTACATAAAACAATATAAATCAATATGCTAAATAAGTAAGACGATATGATGCTCACTTTACCACCATAATAAGTTATACCCCGGTGCACGCGATGTGGAGGAAGTTGTGGTTTGTTGTGTGTGATTTTTGACACATTATATAGTTGGTAAAATATTTGTAACTCATGGACGGGAATGTAAAAAGACTAACCACTATTAATTGAGATGTTTGAGTTGCTTGAAATCAATGTACACATACTAATTGAGAGGTTTGAGTTGCTTGGAATCAATGTTGAAGGCTTTATATGATAGAATCAATTCTTGAGATATTTATTATGACCCCTTTACATTTATAAGGCTACTTAAGCTTTATATAATATAAGATAGAAGACATATTTTTCATGTTGGTTAAACTACCTTGTAGCGTACTACAATTTGTGCACAAATCCTCTTGCACTAATTGCAGCTCCTATGTACTTACCCTTATGCATGACTATTAAATCAATGTACTAACACATGAAGCATCCATATTTCACTTTCAATTCATGAAATATTTATTATGGGCACTTTGCATTTATAAGGCTACTTAAGCTTTATATAATATAAGATTTACGCCAAGCAAGTTTACATTATTATAATCTATGAGTTTATCATGCACCAGATATATGAACTTTCAAAGGAATAACAATACAAGTATTAGAGGATAAAAAAACTTCAATCTTTCCTCTTCTTTGCGGATTAATCAAGCAATCATTGTAAGGTATTTACAAACATTCAAACAAAGTTCATGGTTGATATATTAGATGTCCAGATCCCATCTGCATTCAACCCATTTTCCGATATCGAACAAGACTCAGGTGGTGGTGCTGGTATCAAAGAGTATGTTCATATTCGTATTCAATAAAGAAATGGTCGAAAAAGCTTGACAACAGTCCAAGGTCTTAAAAAAGAACTTAGATACGAGAATATTCTCAAAGACTTGAAGGAGTTTTTCTGTAATGGTACTGTTGTTCATGATAAGGAATTGGGTAAAGTGATTCAACTTCAAGGTGATCAAAGGAAGAACGTTTCGGCGTTTTTGACTTGTGCTGGGATTGGTAAGAAAAAGCAAATTGTGGTTTATTTATGTAAGCAATCAAGTAGCCACCAAAGAATTAAATGGTGATTTATGTTTGCAAGATAGTTGTGATATATGGAGGAGCGGATGTTGAGCTACTGTGCAAAGATTTGATACGGTAGAAAAGAAGTTTGTTAGGTATGATGTAAAGTGACGGCTATTTTTCTAGGGTTTGACGGGGTGGCTTAGGGGAGGCGGCTCAACATAGCGACCTAGGTCTAAGGATCCGACACGCTCCGATACCATGCTTGCAAGATAGTTGTGATATATGGAGCAGCGGATGTTGAGCGACTGTGCAAACATAAATCACCATTTAATTCTTTGGTGGCTACTTGATTGCTTACATAAATAACCACAATTTGCTTTTTCTTTTCTTATTAGCCGATCTTATAAATAAATAAAAACAAAGGAAAAACAGAAAAGCATCTTGCAAACATGATGGTTTTTGAAGATTTGATTTCTGGTGTTGTTTTTAATTGTTT
The DNA here is from genome assembly GCA_030686995.1 of Artemisia argyi. Classification (NCBI taxonomy): domain Eukaryota; kingdom Viridiplantae; phylum Streptophyta; class Magnoliopsida; order Asterales; family Asteraceae; genus Artemisia; species Artemisia argyi. Next base: position 169,938,015 of record CM060691.1, read on the forward strand.
GTTTTTGTTGTTTTTAATGTCGAATCCAGGGTATTAATTCCCGAGACGACTTTTGTTGGTGTCAAATCTAGGGTTCTTATTCCCGAGACAGCTTTTGTTGGTGTCGAATCTAGGGTTCTTATTCCCGAGACGACTGTTTAGGATATTTTGGTTTATCATTCAGATACTTTGGTTATCCTTTAAAAAAAATAAAAATACTTTGAGTTATCTCGTTTTATTTTAGTTTATTGTTTTATTTTGCTTTCTAGTTTACTACTCCGGTATGAGCTTTCGCGATTTCGTCGCTCGGACTGCGGGGGAGTATTAGAGGATAAGTTAGCTAGTTGGCCCAAGCCCGACTTACGAGTTGGGTCCATTAAGGTTTCTTTTTTGTACTCTTTATAGTTGTCGATAATAAAGCAATACCATGGGTTTTTATATCGTCTAACAACAAGATCCACCAGTTTATCAAACAATTTTCTTTTGTTCCCGTGCTGAGCCATCTTCCTAATATAACATAATAACAATACAAGATCCACCTTCATAAACCATAATAACAGTTCCAACAAATTAAAGCATACAAACATGTAATTTCCCAAAGTGTGCTTGTTTTTTAATGTATTCTAGTAATGTGCTTGTTTGACTAGGAAAATACTAGATCCACCTAAGGTTTACAAAATTTCACTCACTCGCTGGCGTGGCAGAGTGCTGATTGGTTGGTTTTCTGTGGGCCACAGAAAACCAACCAATCAGCACTCTGCCACGCCAGCGAGTGAGTGAAATTTTGTAAACTTTATGTGGGTGTAGCACACCTCGTTTGACTAAGGTGTTCCAAAACTATGCTTGTTTAATATTAGTACTTTCTTTCTTTATTATTATCATCTTTTTTAATGTAATCAACTCGATCATCTCTCACCTTCTATCTTCTTTCCCTCTACTTGCTAAAAAAAACAACTACAAAAAAAAAAAAAAAAAAAAAAAAAAAAAAAAAAAAAAACTTCTTTCCCTCTACAAATGTTTCCTTTGTTTCTTTTTGTTTACAGGTACATGTCAAGAAAAGACTAAACTCTTAAAGCTAGGGCCGGATTTGGCTATGGGCCTTAAGGGCGACGGCCCAAGGGCAGCCCAAGAGAGGGGGCATCATTTTAACAGGCCATACTTAGCTATTCTGGTCTCATTTTGGGGCATTTTTTTTTATTAAAGCCCAACAGCAACTTTAGTAAATCATTAGTATATCGTTATGACGTTATATGACTTTTGAGTTTGAGTTTTGACTGATTCAAAACAATACGTAACGTGGGGCATCAGTTATTCACAAGGTTTTTTTTTTTTTTTTTTTTTTTTTTTTTTTTCATTCTCTTCAATCAACGATCAGGCCATCAAAGATTCAAAGTATCAATCGAACAAAAATAATAAGAGTTGAATTCGAAATAATCAAGGCATCAAACGAACCAAGCGATCATCTTTTTTCCTCTTCTACAATTTTGATCAGGTAATATTGTTCCATACTTAATTAGTTATTACTTTTGCTTTAGTAGATAAATTTACACTCGAGATTATCATGTTGCGTCGTTCACAATCATCAGGTGCCCAAAATAGAAAACGAAAAAAAAAAAAAAAAAAAAAAAAGAATCCGAGAGAACTCTACACAGTTCTATGGATGGGTTTGTAATCAAAACGAAAAAGAATAATAATAGTGTTGCACAAAATAATGACGAGGTTAACGTTAATATAGATAATGATTAATGAAAATCCTATAAATAATGAAAACCTAGAAAATGATGAGGTTAACGCAAACGATTATAATGAAAATATTATAAATGATGAAAATCTAGACAATGATGAGATTAATATTAGCGAAGATAATTAAAATCCTAATGAAAAGAAACTCACGAAGACATCATTTTAGGTGATCCATGTTGATCTTGTTATTCGGAATTTATCTCAAGCATTTTGTAACATTTTATTTAATGAATAAAAATGGGCGTAAGGATGAGCCAACTGGCTTGACCAGGTTCCAAACCCCTAAAAGAAAATGTGTTGTTTGTTTACAAGGGCATATTTCACTCGGCTCGCCCAGGGCATCCGAAATCTCAGGACCGGCCCTGCTTAAAGCGTAATCAAATTTAACAAAACATTTTTTATCATTGAAAAGTAAAGATCACTAAATAGATAATAAGTTAATTACATCATATACATATTTGTTTGTTACTCTAAGAGCATCAAGTGCGGTGGCTTAAACCAAACTGCAACTTACGTGCCACATTTTTTTTTCAGTTGGATTATGTTTATCAACAATCTATCATAACTTAATCTCACATTAAAATATTATTTTCTTATTCTTACACTTATCCAATACGAAAGTTAGGAAACACGAAAAGAAAAGTAAACGTAGACGATATGAAAATAAAAAACAATAAGAAAATATATATTTTTCGTAGTTTTTAATTTTCATAAAGTAATTTGTATTTTCATTTTATTGAACGAAAAATTAGTTGGATCGAAGAAAATAGAAAAGAAAATAAAAATGTGGGTTCTAAAAGTGGAGTTTTGGATTAAGTTACTAGGGAAGGTATTTTTAAGTGTGAAAAAAAATAATTAATATATATATATATATATATATATATATATATATATATATATAGGGGAAGGTTAATGTGAGAACTTTTTTAAAGTTGTAAAAATAAGAACTATTCTAAAATACCATTAAAACATTGATACATAACCATTTTAGCAAAGATTCACCAAAATATTGTATGTTAATACAAGTTAGTATTAAATCGACTAATAACCAACTCATACATGAAAAATGAGTACTGATACACAATTAAATTTTTGATACATATACATTAAAATCTCAAAAACTAATTTCTTATACATAATTGATACACCTAATACACAACAACCACTAAAAACTGGATACACAATACTAAACCTTGATACACATTACACGTTGAATCAAAGTGTATCACTTAGTTTACGTCAATTTTCATAAGAAAACTCATCAACTCTTTAACAATTTTAGTTGTAATTAATTATGTTTTTATTTTCTTTTAAGTTGAGTGTCATTTGTGAGATTTTGGTTGGTTCTCATTTTTACAATTTTAAAAAACTCATTTGATCTCAATTATATATATATATATATATATATATATATATATATATATATATATATATATATATATATATATATAGTGTATCTTTATTTTCAGAACCCTGTTAAGTGCGGGAACTGCGAGAACTCCAATTTTGCATTAGAAAACATGCATGTTCATATAAAACATGTATTTTTTCTTACATACACCTTAATACATATAATACATGTTTATATAAAAACATGTTAAGTGCAATAGATCAATGCAAAATGGTTTTATTTTTAGAACCTTGTTAAATGCGGGAACTGCGAGAACTCCAATTATGCATTAGAAAACATGCATGTTCATATAAAACATGTATGTTTTCTTACATACACCTTAATACGCAGGCATGTGTATTAAGGTGTATGTAAGAAAACATACATGTTTTATATGAACATGCATGTTTTCTAATGCAAAATTGGAGTTCTCGCAGTTCCCGCACTTAACAGGGTTCTGAAAATAAAGCCCCCCTATATATATATATATATATATATATATATATATATATATATATATATATATATATGGCGCATATGTGGTAATTTAACTTAAGCCACTGCACCTGATCTTCTTAGAGTGCCTAAAACAAATATGTATGTATCGTAAATAACTTGTTATCTATTTAGTGATTTATACTTTCCAATGATAAAAAATGTTTTGTTAAATTTGATTAGGCTTAAAGAGTTTAGCTTTTTCTTGACATGTAATTGTAAACAAACGAAACATTTGTAGAGGGGGAGAAGATAAAAGATGAAAGATTGGTTACATTAAAAAAAATAATAATAATAAAGAAAAAGGTATTAATATTTAAATAAGCATAGTTTTGGAACACCTTAGTCAAACAAGCACGTTGTTAGAAAGCATCTAAAAAACAAGCACACTCTCGGAAATTACTCGTAATTTAAATCATAGCACAGAGGCATAATTCAGAAGTATGGGCAAATCTATTTGTGAAAGTGAAAGAACCAAAGATCAATAGACAAACATACTACCTAAAGTTCATTTATGCGGGCGGTCATTCTTTTCTGCTATTTATCATTATGTAAAATAACTTTATGTTCCAATTTTTACCTGAAGCTTGTCGATTATGTTTATGCGGTATTACAATAATATATCAGAGAAAAATTAAAAACTAAAATAAAAGGGTGAAGTGATTGATTAACCAATTCAACCGGTTACTGTAATTATAACTTAACTAGGCTGGGATATGCTCCGTATGTAATCGAACCGAAAACATATAGGTCCTCTCACAATTTGGCCAGCAAAAAGGGTATTGTGGTTCACCATAAGTTCAAGATAACTCAGATCAGCAATCCCCAAATACATACATAGTACTATAAAAGGGACATTGTCAAATATGGCTGGACATTCATCCCCTATGGGTGAAACTGCTTGAACGAAAGTGTAATATCCCCAAAATAAGGCTCACGACATAGTGCTATAAAAGAGAGAATGTAAAGTACAGACGAATGGGGAAATATTTTATAAAGCTGGACACTACACTCTTTTTAATTTCATGTTCTAGCTAGCTAAACAAAAGCTGGTCTGGTTTTGTACCTTAAAGTGCAAGTTCTCATATATTTGTTTCATCACATGGAAAGGATGATTTGTGTTGCAACCAGATGGTGCCGGCCACATGAATCGGGCTTCAGATACTTCTCCATATGGAAAGAAGATCATCCACAATAGAAATGATTCGAATAATCCAATTCTTAGAGACATCTAGTGATCTTTAGGCGCTAGTAAGAATTTATAACTAGTTTGGTGGGTAAAATAAGTTGGTACGAAGAATTTAGTGATGTAGGGCAGCTTGTAGTATTAAAAAAATGTCAAAATCCTACTTTTAGAATAAATAAAGCAAATCATCACATATTTAGAACACAAAAATGGTTTCATCCTTCTTTTAGCTAACTTTTTGTAAACCATATATCATAGTTTTAGAAAATTTTCTTAAATGACTTATATAATCGTAAACAAAGTTGAAAGGCTAAAACGCCATATATATGCAATAATAGGAGGGAGTACAGAATTACACAATGCGGTCTGTGTAATATATATATCTAGCTAGCTTTTATTTCATTGACGAACATGAGAGCTAGAGGTAGATGGATATAACAACAACAACGTACAACATACGTACACACTTAGCAACCAGTGACATAATCGGCCTTGAACTTGCAGCCATCATTGTAAGTCTTGACTCCACATTTTTGACAGTTACGAGAACGGAGATCGTTAAAGGCAGTGATCATCTCGTTGCCGGTGAGGTCGCAGTTGGAACCGGAGACGAAGAGTCCGCAGTTGCCTGAGCAAACCCCTGTGGCTCCTTTGTTTCCGCCAGTGAAGTAGCGGTTGTTGGGCTGAATCTGGCGTCGAGCAGCATCACAGCTACTCTGCGGAAGGCCCCTGCAGAGAGAAGAGCCGGCACATGAGAAGGTGTCGGCCTGAGCTTGAGGGACCTGCAATATCACCACCACCACCGCAACCAGCACAGTAGCAAGACCAAGTGACTTCATCATGATATATATATAATGCTTGTTTTTGCTATAAAGGGTAATATTTGTATATATGATCAGCTTATAAAACTCCCTTATTTATAGCCAAAACGCCATCCTTTCTTTCCCTTTGAATTGGTCGCATGCAGTAGTCTCCAAAGGTGAAGAATGGTGGGATCACCCTAGTCCCATGCATCCTAAGGATGCCAACCGGACCCTCCCCCAAGGACCTAGCCCAGGCAATGAGCACCTGTCCCAGTGACTGTACTTAACCACTTATTTTTTAGGGAAAATTCCCAGTTCACCCCACAAGTACAAATGACTCACCTCTTGTACCCCACAATTTTTTTTTTCTTCAAATGCCCCAGAAGCGTCGGTGCTTGAAAAATTTGGGTGGAATAATTGAACATGTGACACTTGTCCCTAGTGGTGTCCCCACCATGTACTTTTATAGTACATGGTACCATATGTAATTTTTGGGCGAATAGGCCCACATAACTTGGGCGACTTCAAACATTTTATCTTTTTCTGAAAAAGTATGATATTTTTTTATTGATTTATAATACAAATAACTTGGGCGAATGGGTCTCACTTGACTTTAATTTTGTGCGACTAATTAGATATGTAGTACAAACCTTATTAATTTATATTTGTGGGTACACTTTATTGAAAATACACAAATACACACTTTTATTTTTTAAACAAACACACACTTTATTTAAAAACATTTATACACTTTAATCTTTATACACATACCAACACACACATTCAAACCCAAAACCGTTCCTTCCAAAACATAACCCCCCCCCCCCCCCCCCCCCCCCGTATCATCTTCTACATTCAAACACCCATTGAAATCATAAACCCTAAACGTTTATCTCCATTGAAACACACAATCAAAGAATATCATTATTTTCGGGGAGGCATTGAAACCCTAATTTGATCAATGGATTCATGTAGTACATCGACATCTACTATACATTCCGATGCAAAGGTAACTGTCAGATCTAGATTAGACTGTATAAATATGATTAGAGGTCTGTTGAATACAAATAGAACCACCTTGTTTAGGAGTACTGTATTTGGGCCATGGTTAGACATCCCCCCATTTGCTGCTGATGTACATTTGTTAAATTATTTTTATCAACGCGAGATTCATGCTGATGAAAGAGAAGATTGCCCTTCCCTTAGATTTAAAATAGGAGATAATGTGCTTGAATTTGGACATGAAGAATTTTGTCCCATAACTGGGTTTGTTTTTGCCCCTATTGCGAAAGAAGAAACTAATGTAGGTTCCCTTGTTAAAGGTTTAAAACATAGCCCATTATTTGATCGATTGTTTCCAGAAAACAAATCCCGTAAGACTAAGAAAATAAAGGGTGACGAGCTTCTGGAATTGATGAAGCCTGGTAAAGTATGGGATGAATTAAGTGATGAGGATGCTCTTAGGGTGTGTTTGTTAGTTATGGCCACTTGTGTATTCATAGGTCGGGAACCAAGGTACTACATTCCGGACAATCTTATGAGAATGATTGAGGATTTTGATGTTTGGAATTCGTATCCATGGGGTGAGTATACGTGGATACATTTGTATAAAAGGACTCTGAATGTTGTAAAGACGCATAACGAAGCTGAAGCAAAGAAGCCGGGAAAGAAGGCGGGTAAATCACCAAATAAGGAGGCTCAAGTAAAAAATTCACCAAATAAAGAGCAAACATACAATCTGTATGGCTTTGTATGGGCCCTTAAGGTAACAACTTTATTCTATAATATGATTAGACATTTCTAAGATGCCATGTTGAGAAGTTAGATATCATACGTTATAATAGGTTAGCAAATACTAGGTTAACCATTTTGAGAAGTTAGATTGTCATTGAGAAGTTATATGTACTTAAACATTTGTAAACTTATATTTTGTGCCTAAGTTTAGATCACTTTGCTGGTTATTTCAGATATGGATTTTGGAAACTTTCCCTAACAGCGTGCAGTTCTGGTGCAAAGACCATACAAAGACCCCCCGTGGTTTAGCCTGGTCTAAATTTAATAACTTTGAAAAAAAACATTACCCTATTCTATTTGATCCTGTAAGTAAACTGTGTATATTTTTTGTATTTTTGTAATTGTGGTTTATATAGTTTTGAATAATTTTTTCTGTAACTGATGCGTGGGAATCGCAACAGGCTTTCCTTCTCGAGGGATCTCGAGAAGCTTACAACCCCCACCAGGCAGTGTACCTGATCGTTGTAGTATAGTATAGTGACAAGTACCGGGGGATTGATCGTTCAGCTTAGGAATAGTGTCGCTAGGATTAGAAAGCCTAATTACTAGTTCTAGAGGTGAAGGATGATTATTTTTGTATTTTTATATTTTTTAGAAAGCAAGTAAAATCTCGGGTTTTGGAAGAGTGGGCGGAATTAGTTGCTATTCAATAACCCAAAACTAAGATATAAGCAAAATAAAATACTAAAAATGAAATTAAACTAATTTATACAAAAGTTGTGATCAGTAATTGGAGAAATTGTGTTTACTTAGACTTCACTACTCCCTAGATATCTTTTACACGTTAATTACTTGTTATAATTGTATGGATGACGGATTGTATTCCTTAATACCATTCATGGGGTGGCATACATAACTCCCCAATTCTATGAGCTCTTATCTCCTCCTACACCATGACCCAGCACAACTATAGGGATTGTAAACAGTGGCTCATGCATTAAATACAACCAATAAAGACCTAGTATGCCTCGGTTCATGTTTCTTAAGACGTTCAAGCATGTTACCATTTGGAGATCTGCCAGTTTTCTTAAGCCTAACATATAAAATCATTCATCCAAGACAAGAATAATCAAGTAATCAACACATAATCAACATCTAGGTTTCATTAGATCTAAGCAAACACAAAAGAGATCTAGCCTAGCATAATGGAATTGAGACAAGAACAAGATATAGACAACCAACACATAGACATATTGATTGAATTAGAAGAACACTTATCTCAATTACAATGCAAGGTATCAAGGGTTTGGAACCCTTGAAAACCCTGTAAAAGTTGCACCAAATTCGTCTTTAGGGTTTCACCAAAACTTCTCTCTCTTTTAATATAAAAAACTAGAAAACTATATATAGGAAAACTGGGGTGACGGCGTCAAGAGCAAGGGTGTGACGCCGTCATCTCGCCGCCAAATACTTCCTCGGACGGCCTTGATCTACTTATGACGGCCTATGTGACGCCGTCATCAACCACGGTATTTTATTCTTGGGACTTTGACGCCGTCAAGAGCAAGTCTTGACGCCTTCATGCACTGTTCCCAGCATAGAAATTTGAGACTTTGCCGTTTTCTTCACTTTTATGCTCCAAAAACGTCCGAAATGGCTTCTTTTCCAGAATTCACTCTCCAAGTACCTAAAATCACAAAAGGAACGATTTAGGGCAATATTTGATCAAATAAATTCGGATTCGGGCTTAAATGACCCCCTAAAAACGGATCATTTTTCGCCTCATCATATACCCTTACACTTGAGATTTGCTTGTCCTCAAGCAAATGCGCTTTTATTCTCCTCGAAAGACAAGTTAGGGGTCATTTAACACTAATATAAAAGTAATTACAACAAATAATCGTTCTACTAAAGACCAATAGACAAGCACGGAGGTCATACACAAGCACCTCACAAATAGTGTCTAGATACTCACATCTCTCGGGTGTAATAAAGTAATATAACATTAAGGAAATGGAAGATATCTCTCACTACCTGTCATAGCAAAATAGATTACCATAGGCTTGGGAAAGGATCAAACCTCCACCACATGGCGTAAGCACCTAGGATAAACTATCAAAGAGGTCTTTTAAAGGGTTGTAACGTTAGGTATATGGATATGAATTACACAGTTTTGTTGGATAAAGGAAGTTTTACTGGTGGCGAGTTAACAATCTTGGTTAATTACATGTACAATATGGCGTTGCTAAGCCAAGACTAGACTCGACTTAAGCTAACAAATGAAAAATAACAAAAACATAAAATGAACATAGAATGAAAAGGGATGGTAGTCCGTATGTTTTTTCTCTTTTTTCTTTTTCTATTTTTTTTTCTTTTTCTTGAATTTTTTTTTTGATTTTTTTTTTCTTTTTTCTTTTTTTTTTCTTTTTTTTTTTTTTTGCATACACTCTTACCCTACCATCCAAAATAATACATCATAGGGAATGAACGTTCCCCTTACACTTGAATCTTTACATACTTTACATTAAACTATTCTAATGACTCGAATTAAGAAAATCAAAACACTTGGAGCACTTTTAAGATTAACGTACATATGGGGGTAATAATATCATGTTCTTCCCCATTACTCCATAAAATAAGTACTTACCCATGAGTCCCAATCGTCCCAAAACAATATGTACAAGGATATGACTCGACTTAGCAACCATGTAATCAATTAGAAAATTAACTTAGGGTTTAACAAATAACAATAATGCACTAAAGATGAGCGCATACACGGAAGGCTAAGGCGATTTGGTTGTACATTTAAGTGGGGTGTAACAAATTCTTCCTTTAAGTAAAATGCTTAAAGTTAGAAACGAAAAGATAGGCTCGGAGGGGTGTACTAGGGGTATCGTGTACTAAAAATGAGTACAACACTAAGGGTGTGGGAAAAATTAGTTGACTTAACTAGCCAAGTAATATGACTTAAATGGTCAAGTAATTATAATACGGGTTTAACACAAGGGTGATCCTAATGCCTCTTATCATGTAGTAAATCCTACCACACGAATGTAGTCTCACTAGCGGTCTCGGGATGCATCACTAACGCAAGTTCTAGAATCTAAATGCTACCGGTACACTCATAAGCACTAATAATGAATGCTTTTCCTATCAAATCTAAAGGCGAACCTCACATTTTTGGGTGGAAAATTTTTCTGAATATACGGTTATGTGCTAGTCATACAACCTCCTATCCATGAGACGCTTGCTATGGCTAAAGTTTCACTCCTAAATGTTGTAAAAAAATTTAAATTTGGCGCTAAAATTGCACTAACAAGTATTTCTCATAGTTTTATTACACATCTACAATTAAACAAAACAAACTCAAGCGAAAGTGCATATGTAAGGTATCATCTTTTTACCCTCCCCTTACACTTAATATGAACATTGTCCCCAATGTTCAAGCAAAATGTAAAAGTGAAAAAGTAAAGAGAATGAAATCAAATACTCCCCTGATTCGCTCGGTATGGATTATAGGTTGGCCAGGTTAGATCTTCCTCCAAGAAAATGAACAATCAAAGTTTCCCTTCCAGAATATAAATCATCTCCTTGTCGAACATAACCTGTAAATCCTGACAACAAATAGACAAGACAACCTCGCGTAAAATCGGCGGCATCCTATATAAGTTACTAAATCCTAGAAAACAAAGTAAGATATAATGCTTGTGGAATGAAGTTTGCAGATTTCCTGGAGATTATAAAACTTAATAATTCACAAAAACCATAAGACTCCGTTAGAAAAACAAAACCGGTAAAATTTCTAGATTTTAACTCCTGACGCCGTCAAGAGTAAACCCCTGACGCCGTCAGAATGGACCTGCAGAAATTCTTATGTTAAGTTTTCGGAAAATTTCTGGAAAAACTTGGTCCTACTTCCTGGAAAATCCTGCAAAACTTCATTATGACTCAATACAAGCTTTTGACTCTAACAAATACGAATATACATGTTCATTTAATATTGTGGATAATCATGATCGGTTTGTTTCTTAAAAACATATTTGGGGTTTCCCCTTACACTTATCTTTTGCAAAAATACCTTTAGGTTGGAGTTAAGACTAGGCCAAACAACATAGTAAAGTATTTCCACATTTTAATTTAGAAACATGATCAACCAACAATAAAAATAAAGCATGCATACGGAAGCAAATAACAATCAAACAAATAAAATCACACAAAACATGGGTTGCCTCCCAAGAAGCGCTTTTATTTATTTACGAGTCTTGTAGCTAGACTCAAGGTCATGGGTTATCGTGTATCGCTTATGCTCACATAACCAAGTGTTAGCCATCTAATAGTCGCCTCATCTTTCTTATACTCTTCTCCTAACTCTAAGCACCCGCGATAGTACTTTTTATTCTTTTCATGCGTGTACTTAAGTCCTTTTCTCTTATCATTCTCACTTAGCATTTCCATGGGCGGATACCTACTACACTTTTCCATGGAAAAATCTTTGAACCTAGGGTGCGTGCGGGGCATTTGATAGAAAAAATCTTCATCCCCATCCGAGAATGTAATTAGCCCTTCTATGAGTTTTTCATCGAGGTTGGTCAACCGTTTGAAGGGTTTTCCAAACACAACTTGGGTCAATTTATCATCAATAAACTCTCCTAGATTCTCCATAACCATGAACTCAACAAGATAAACCAACCTTCCTACAAACACATGCATTGGTATTGCCTTAGCAATAATGTTTTCCCCTTTGTATTCTAACTCATCTACCATGATTTTATTGTATTCATTACGTGAGATTATGTTCATTGGAAGAGATGAGTTGAGATAGGCGTTAAAGCACTTAAATCCAATCTTACAAGGGAATTGCATGTTAAATGAACTATCACACTCAATTCTAGTTCTAGGGTCAACATACCTAAGAGGGTTTATTTCCTCTTCCATTCTATCCTCATTAATCACGTCACCATCATCAAGATCCTCATCGGAGTCTGAATAGTAAAAAGGACTAGCCCTACGGTCATCATCATGATCAGACTCTTCTAGCTCAGAATTATTATCAAAGTGGTGGTTGGGTGAGAGGTTAGGTGGGTTCTCATTTTCTGCTAAAGGCGGTGGGGCGGGCATTTGGAAAATCCAACGACGAAAAACACGAATAACAGGAATCAAACGATCAATGTTATTGTTATCCATCGAAACAGTTTACGAACAAAGACACAAAGAAATAGATAGACTAAAGAGAAATCCTAAAAATAAAAATAAAATCTTACTAGAAAGGAATCTAGCAAGTAGACCTAATAAAAAGAAATCCTAACCTAGACAATAACTATGGCAAGTAAAAAATTCACCAAATAAAGAGCAAACATACAATCTGTATGGCTTTGTATGGGCCCTTAAGGTAACAACTTTATTCTATAATATGATTAGACATTTCTAAGATGCCATGTTGAGAAGTTAGATATCATACGTTATAATAGGTTAGCAAATACTAGGTTAACCATTTTGAGAAGTTAGATTGTCATTGAGAAGTTATATGTACTTAAACATTTGTAAACTTATATTTCGTGCCTAAGTTTAGATCACTTTGCTGGTTATTTCAGATATGGATTTTGGAAACTTTCCCTAACAGCGTGCAGTTCTGGTGCAAAGACCATACAAAGACCCCCCGTGGTTTAGCCTGGTCTAAATTTAATAACTTTGAAAAAAAACATTACCCTATTCTATTTGATCCTGTAAGTAAACTGTGTATATTTTTTATATTTTTGTAATTGTGGTTTATATAGTTTTGAATAATTTTTTCTGTAACTGATGCGTGGGAATCGCAACAGGCTTTACCTCTCGAGGGATCTCGAGAAGCTTACAACCCCCACCAGGCAGTGTACCTGATCGTTGTAGTATAGTATAGTGACAAGTACTGGGGGATTGATCGTTCAGCTTAGGAATAGTGTCGCTAGGATTAGAAAGCCTAATTACTAGTTCTAGAGGTGAGGGATGATTATTTTTGTATTTTTATATTTTTTAGAAAGCAAGTAAAATCTCGGGTTTTGGAAGAGTGGGCGAAATTAGTTGCTATTCAATAACCCAAAACTAAGATATAAGCAAAATAAAATACTAAAAATGAAATTAAACTAATTTATACAAAAGTTGTGAGCAGTAATTGGAGAAATTGTGTTTACTTAGACTTCACTACTCCCTAGATATCTTTTACACGTTAATTACTCCCCAATTCTATGAGCTCTTATCTCCTCCTACACCATGACCCAGCACAACTATAGGGATTGTAAACAGTGGCTCATGCATTAAATACAACCAATAAAGACCTAGTATGCCTCGGTTCATGTTTCTTAAGACGTTCAAGCATGTTACCATTTGGAGATCTGCCAGTTTTCTTAAGCCTAACATATAAAATCATTCATCCAAGACAAGAATAAACAAGTAATCAACACATAATCAACATCTAGGTTTCATTAGATCTAAGCAAACACAAAAGAGATCTAGCCTAGCATAATGGAATTGAGACAAGAACAAGATATAGACAACCAACACATAGACATATTGATTGAATTAGAAGAACACTTATCTCAATTACAATGCAAGGTATCAAGGGTTTGGAACCCTTGAAAACCCTGTAAAAGTTGCACCAAATTTGTCTTTAGGGTTTCACCAAAACTTCTCTCTCTTTTAATGTAAAAAACTAGAAAACTATATATAGGAAAACTGGGGTGACGGCGTCAAGAGCAAGGGTGTGACGCCGTCATCTCGCCGCCAAATACTTCCTCGGACGGCCTTGATCTACTTATGACGGCCTATGTGACGCCGTCATCAACCACGGTATTTTATTCTTGGGACTTTGACGCCGTCAAGAGCAAGTCTTGACGCCTTCATGCACTGTTCCCAGCATAGAAATTTGAGACTTTGCCGTTTTCTTCACTTTTATGCTCCAAAAACGTCCGAAATGGCTTCTTTTCCAGAATTCACTCTCCAAGTACCTAAAATCACAAAAGGAACGATTTAGGGCAATATTTGATCAAATAAAGTCGGATTCGGGCTTAAATGACCCCCTAAAAACGGATCATTTTTCGCCTCATCAGTAACCTTTGTTGTTTTTATAGGGATTAAAGCCATTGGAGAAGTTTGTTCTAAGAAATGACCAGGTGTTCTATTTGTGGTACACATGTAGCATGGATTATATCAGAGGGCTACAATTGCAAGTTGTGGTTGCAACACCTTTATTGACTAAACAAGTTAATGTTGGTGGTCAAGGAATTGAACATGATGAAAACATATGTAATTAAGCTCCAGACATGTTGTATAGTGATGGTAGTGTGTTGTATGGTGATGATCCAAGTGGAGGAGCAAATCAACATGGTGATGGACCGGGTGTATCCGGCTATGGGGCGGGAGGGTGTGGGTTATCTTGTGAACAAGAAGAGAATGTGAAGGAAACTTCCATGTTTGTAAATGAACATCTTCTAGAGTGTAACACTGATTTGGACGCTGGTGGTGTTCTAGAAAATTACAATAGGGATCATATTCAAAACGAGGTTGATGGAATTAAGTCATCAGTTGTATCCATAGAAGAACGTGTTGGAGAGGTGGATGTTAAAGAATTATATCGTGAACTGGACGTTGTTAAGAAAAGAATCCAGGTGATCGAGAACGTTTTACAAATACACAATCCAGAAGAGTCGACCTTTTCGGGGAAAAAAGACAACGCAGAAGATATAGGTTGTGACAATAAGGTATGAATACAACATTTATAATTAAGTCCATTTGAAATTGTTTTTTTTTTTTTTTTTTTTTTTTTTTTTTTTTTTTTTTTTTTTTGTTATTACCGTCAGCCATTTTGTATTTCCGTTTATTTTGTAGGATGTTTGCCCACTCAATGACAGTGTTGTTGAACCCGAGGCGCAAAAGCCAGAAGAGTCGACCTTGTGTGGGAAAGAAGACAATGCAAAAGATATAGGTGGTGACAATAAGGTATGACAACAACTTTTATTTTGGTATAACCATTAAGCAATTTGTTTTGGTATAACCATTAACCAATGTGTATTCCTGTTTCTTTTGCAGGATCTTTGCCCTGATTTGCATGCTGCTACTCCTCTGAATGCCACTGTTGTTGAACCCGAGGGTCATAACTTCTTTTATACGGACACAGAAGGCTACACAGGTCCTATGACTCAAGTTGTGAAAGGCATTTGCCCCGTGCAATCTGATCCAGTTGATCATTTTATGGAAGTTGACCATCCAAATAGTTTCGATTGTGGTTCCTTACCAAATTTGAATGATGCATTCTCTGAATTTTATGATGAGGGGATCAATCTGACACCTATTGCTGTACGTTCATATTAACTTTAAAACTTAGTTTACTGTTAAAAAATAACTAATTTTTACGTTATACTTGTATTGTCTACTAAATATTTATACTTTTTGTTATATAAGGATTTGATGGATAATGTTGTGCACGATGAAGAAACTGAAATACAACAAGAGTTGCCTCGGGATGCGGTGTCAGAAAAGGACGATGAACAAACTGCAATAAAACATGAGTTGCCTCAGGATGCGGTGTCAGAAACAATAGATGGATTTGGTAACGAAGTGGGTCATATACAACAACAACAACCGTCGGTCGACTTGTCAAAGGCAGCAGAAGAAGACAATTCCGGCGAGGGCGAAAAAACACAAGAACTTGCTGCGGACGTTGATGTAGTTATCTACATTGACGTGGATGCCGAAACCGATGACCTTCAGGTATTCTATATTTATTTAAATTTAAATTTGATTTATTGTCTATATTACAACCTTGTGAATTGATTTTATGGTCTAAATCTTTAGAAGCCTTTGAAAATCACTTAAGTAGTTGTAAAAAGGGGTGTTTGGATCAGAGATATTCACTGAGTTCCTTTGTATTTCAGTTTTTGTGTTTGGTTGAGGTATATCATATTAAGTCTAGATAACATATTTCAGTCATAAAATTCATGTGACATAGGATAAATAGTCAAATGTTGTGTTAATTTCAATTTAAACTTCACTGTGAGGATTTTAGGTTTTAGATTTCATGATATCATTGTATAATTGTTAGATATAGCTTAATTTAGCTGCATTATAGGTCATAACAACATTTTAAGGCATTAGGGTCTGATCAAAATTCACCAAAGTCAAACTTTCAAGAAACATTAAAAAGTAAAATTGCATACTTATCTGTTTTTCCAAATCTGTCGAGATTTTTCTAGGTCTCATTTTTCACTTTTTGACTCTAAAATTTTTGGGCATTAATATTTGGTAGGTAATATTTGTGGTACTTATTTTTCAAATTTTTATGATTTTTTCTAATAGCTTACTTGAGGTCTTATTTGAGCCTGCAGGGCAAGCTTATGCCCTGTATCAGGGGGTGAGCCCCAACAGACTTACTTCACAAACCCCTCCAAGGTTCACCTATGGGCCTCACCTTTTGCCATTTACCCATAGCTTATTAGTTGACATTCTCAGACCATTTGCCATTTGCCCATAGTACTTATAAACTTTTTAGTGGTTTGGATTGCTTAAGCATTCATTTGCTAAGTCAGATTTTTTGTCCTAACGTTTGTCAGATTTTTTATTTAGTATACGATTATTTTATGAGGTTAATTTTGTACAAGTACCAAATACGTTCCCGGTTGACGTGAACGTTGTACTTGTCAATAATGTAAGATCCATTTTCAATGCCAATAAACGCAAGAGGAAAACAGGGAAATATAACAACTCCCCTTATACCAAACTTCCGGACACTACTCCTAGAGTTTTGCGAAGTCGTACATTCAGAAACAAATATCAAAATTTATCCCCTTCTGTCGGGCCTGGTTTTGACCAACATTTGGAACTACCACCCTTGCAACCATTTGTTGAGGTATGTAAAATTTTAAGATCTCTTTCTCGCTTTTCCTATTACGATTAAACTTTGAAACTGAGATAATCATTCTTCTTTAACTACACTTATCATTTATTTCAGAACTTGGAAAGAGGTCCCAATGCGAGAGAAAAGAGGTGAATGTGCCAGTTGCGATTCAAAACTTTGTTGAAACAAAGATGAACATTAAGTTCATGTTTCCATGGGGTAGTGAAGACACGGTTGCTGATGTCCGTTTCTGGAAGTGTTTATTGGCCATGGATGATTGTAGCTCTGGATGGCTAAGGGACGAGGTACGTATAACAATTGATCGATAGTTTTCAATTATAAATTTGTTTGTCTATGGATACCTTAACTTACATACAACTGTATTCAAACAATAGCATATAGACCTATGGGTTGACTTGATGTGGACATTCCGACAACAAGATTCCGATTGGGCTATGGCCGGTGCATTTTTCTGTCCTGCTGTAATGGACAATATGCTACGACCCTATTGGGCAAACGGTACAAAGTATCCACTACCTTGGACGGATGTCGAAAAGGTCATCATAACTTATCCTTAGCTGATCCATAGTTAGTTTTCTTTCGAACTTTATTGTTGTCGTGTATAAAATTTAATTTTTCGGTAAAATGCAGGTACTTTTTCCAATACATGAACCTGGAGTGCATTGGGCGACAGGTGAGCTTGTCATACGTACTGGTGTTGTGACAGTGTTTGACTCGCTTCCTAAATTTACAAGAAAACGAGACTGGTGGAATATCACCATGCCAAGTGCATTTGAAAAGTATTTGACAAAGTATCTTAAAGACGAGGGTGTGTTGGAGTCAAAAGGCATACAGGCTGATGGTTATACGTTAACTTGGAAACGTGCAAAGGATGTCCGCACACAAGGATGTTCATATGGTGACTGCAGAATATGGGTTTGTATAAACCTTTATCGTTTGTGTCATAATATGCCATTAAAGGTAAACAAACCTTTAATTGCAGGTCTAGCTTATCGTGAACGAATGGCGGAATACTTGTGGAAGTACAAGATTCTATATTCCGAAACCAAAAATTAACATGAAGTGTATGATGTATAGCTTGTAAGTATGTGCAGGTCTAGCTTAGATTAAGTGTATGATGAAGTGTATAGACAACTTAATGTAATATTTAGATGTAGTGTACTGAACAAACTAATGTAGTGTAACTTTGTAACTGCTTTTGCATAAGTATATGATTTTAGTTTAGCAAATCTTTGCTCAAATGCTATGTAGGTCAAATATACTTATAGATTCATGTCAACCACCATATGTAGCTGCAAACATATTCATATCACAACATGAAATTTATATAACAAGCACAACACAATATGTAGTTGCAAACATACTTATAGCATTAATATAACAAACACAACACAAACTAAAAAACATAACTAGTAGCCGTAGATAATACCCAAAAGATACATATCATAGAAAACCTAAGATAAAAAAACGAATCATCAGACACATATCCCTCGTTACTCGAATAAAAGGCACTTGAATCGTCCTCACTGGTAGGCACACGGGGCAATCCATTTTCCATTCGCTATACACAACGATGGTCTCTCCGAGCCTGTTTACCTCTCCAGTACTCGTCAAGAGCTCTTGCCGCATCCGCTTCCTCTACTTCAACACGTAACAATTCTTGCATATCTTGCTGACACAGTTCTTCATCAGTCAACCCTCTCCAAATGGGTTGGTTTGAAACCGGTAGATTGTTGACATGTTGATCAGGTTGTTGTTGGACAACAGGTGGATTGGGCACCGGTTCATTATCCAGTATGAATACCGGAAAAATGTCTTCTGGTGGAGTGTTATGCGGTTCATTCGGTATCATGCTGGAACTTGAAAATTGATGGGAAAAGTCATGGTGACTTGGGAATTGCTGGGAGAAGTCACGGTGAGTTGGGAATTGTTGCGAGAAGTCGCGGTGAGTTGGGAATTGTTGGGAGAAGTCTTTGCAAGACATTGTTTGAGATTATTTGTTGTGAATTATGTATTGTGAGAAACTGATGTTTTACAACAATGTGGATATAGTGTTTACATATTTATATTGGACCTCAACATAAATACGCAAGTACATGTGATGGTATAAGGCACTAAATGAACTAGTACAACAGGTTGTTGGGTAAATTGGGTAAATTAACTATTGTTGGGCTAATAAAATTAATAAACAACTTTTTAAAACAAGAAAATGTGGTCTACACTTTACAATGCTTGTAATTTTACAACAGGCTACAACAAACCATTAGTGCATGAAAACAACAAATTCGCAATAATGCATTACAAGTTATGGAAATTTAAAAACATGTTACAAGTTCAGGAAATTTTAAAACATGTTACAAGTGCAGGAAATTTAACAACATGATACAAGTGCAGGAAATTTTACAAACGATAGTTCATTACAAGCTACGGAAATATTGAAATAAAAACAGTTAATGGATGGGACCTTTCATTCTTTTAAGTAGCACATCCCAGTTTGTTTCATAATGCTAATTCCCAAAGTCTTCTGTTTCCGCTATCCCATACTCTATCTTCCACAGCAAATCGTCAAATTCTCGATCTTGCCTGATCCTCTCCTCTATTTCTCTTTCAGCCCTATCCTCTTCGGCTAGTATTTCCATTAATGCTTCCTCGTCTTGTATTGTTTGTCGTTCATGATCCTCATTAGCATACTCGTGACTTTCCTCATAAAATGCATCCGCGTAAATTTCCTGTACTTCACTTTCTTTTAGCGGCTCCTCACATGTTTCTTTTACAGGTTCCACATCCTTCTTGTAAACATTGAAAGGGTCTGTTTTCATCTCTACATAGAAAATTAAAATAATAGTCAGTAACTTTTAGAGGTATAAACATTATCATAATATATTTGTTTACCTTTAGACATTTCTACATATAAAATTTACAAAAGACTTTATTTTATGGTCTCAAAGGTTGACCAAATTGCATATAGAAGTACAAATGGAGGTTCAATGCAATAAATCCCCAATAAATGTGTATGCATTAGGCATATTAAACTTTTTTTGGGCGACCACTCAAGACTTTATGTTATGGTCTTTGGGCGAATATATTAATAAATTCCATGTAAGTACAACAATTTAAATGTAGAAGTACAAATGGTGGTTGATAGAAACTAATTAAGTGTTTAATTCTATATCAATGTAAATGTGGGTTTATTACAATAGGATATTATTCATGCTAAGAAGCTGAAAAAAACAACAAAATAAAATATAGATGATGAGGAAAGTGGTAAGTTTAAGGTAATACCAGTACATCCATGTGCAAAGCATGCTGTTAAACTACCTAAAGACATCAGTTACAACAATCTACTTGCGTATGTAAAGAAAAAGGTGGACGCCGCTAAAGGGAAAGGAAATGCTGACATCAGGTTGTTTTACAAAGATGGAACAATGTCATTGGACATTGTGGATGATGATGACGTCCAATACTTCATACATGATGTTTTCGGTAACAAAGACCAAGTTCAGAAACTGTTCATATCAACAAAAGACCGACCTTCAGAGGTAAAATCATCTTATGCTTTGATTCGTTGTGTTTTAGTGTGTGCAAACAACAATTATCAAAATATCAACAAACGTGGGTTCTAAGTTATCGTGAGACAACTAGACGTGGAGAAATACGAGTAAACCTTTTAGGAAAAAGATTACCTTGCAAAACTCGTGAAAGTGATATTAAATTGTGAGACCGGGAAGTGATTTCCAGGGTCGTACCCCAACGAGGTGTGAATGGAAAGCTTCGAATGAGATTGGGATTAAAATCTTGTATGGTTGGAAAGATTATTTGGTGTTATGATACATTAAATTAACGAAATTGGAAAATTAATGAACGAAGGTGAAAATAAATTAACCTAAGGGTAATCAAAAGGTAATTACCAAACTAGGGAGGTCCTAAAAAACTATGGGAAACATAATTAGGTATCGGGAACCCTAAAACGTAAACTAAATTAAAAACGTGACGTTTATTTAAAAATAAACGTCAACGTACAACATAAAACGTGAAATTTAAGCTCTAAACGTCCTACAGGTTTATGACTAATTTTCTAACGTTCTACAAGACAAAAGAAAATTTTGTAAAAAAGAAAATTAATTTTTTCACAAAAATTCGATTTATTAAGAATTAAAAACTGATTAACACTAATTAAATCACAATAAATAAACTACAACGTATAAAAATCTGAAACCAATTTTGAAAATTAATTCTCTTTAATACAAACTAAGGAAAAATGATAGAATGGGAAAAACTAGTGCCAATAAGCTGTTAATGGCTTAAGCAGTTTTAATAAGCTAAAGAGTGAAAATAAACTAAGCTATAAATAAACAAGGAAGTGATATCCCAACAGAACTGGTGCTCCAGAGCTGTTGGGAGGGGGAGTGGTGTTGTGTCATTGGTACCCTAGAGGTTAGGGGTTCGAAACCCACTTTTTGCAACTCTTTTCAATTATTATTTTTTCGATTCTTTTCTTTTCTTTTTGACAGAAATGAACTCCCACAAACACAAACTCAAATGAAAACTCACTTTTCCTTTTTAAATTAGATAACAACAACAAATCTGTGGATGATTTTTCCTTTCAAAATAGATTTATCATGAACATTTCAAAGTTTTATTTGCTTTCTTTTATTCGACTGCCAACCAAATCTTGGGTTTAAATTAAACTTGAATAGCCAAACAAACAACAACAACAACACCAAACAACAAACAACACTTAACAACCTCAGTTCAACCAATAATAACAAGAAAAAAAAAGTAGCAGCAGCCCACAGACATCAAGCCAAAAGAAGGCCTAAAAATAATCAACAAATGAGCAGTTATGGGGTAACTAGCTTCTAAATTCCAATAACTACCTAAAGGGTTCCTAAAAGCAACAATGAACAAGCAAAACAGCCCAGAAATTAGTACTTCAAGCTCAATTGTATTTTGCTCAAAAAGCTGGGTGCAGGGCAGTCAAATGGTCATCTAGGCCACTTTCTCATCAATTTTAAGTGACCAAATTTACTTCAAATTGATTTTTCTTTTTTTAGAATGATGCATAAGCTGGAAAACTTCCAGAATCAATAACTTTTATTTGTTTTAATGCAACATTAAAGATTTGAGATTGTTTGGAAATTCCTCAAGAATTCAGCTTGCACCTTTTTTACTTTTGCAGAAACTTTGAAAACTTTGACTTAAATGAACTTTGAGTGCTCAAATCTTACTGAAAATGTAGTTTAAAACTAGTGAATGGGTGAATAAAGCTAAAGCTATAACAGATGTAACTATTGTTGAATGATAAGCAACTAACAGACCTAAGTCATTAACTGATATGACAAATGAAGGGCTACTTTGACTTCTTAATGAAATACCCTACGGATTCTATGTTTGTATAAGCCTAATGCAACCTAAATGATGTGTCTAAACTAATTACCATCTCTGAAACAGTGATTATATCAGCAAACTATAATGTGCCAAACACCCCTATATTGAAGCTCAGTCCAAAGCTATAACATGAACTATGATGAGACTAGCTCCCCCATGGTGAGGGATACCAATATAAGCTGATGTAATATGAAAAATAAACCAAAGTAACATAAATAAGCTATTTATCCTTGATGAGGCGAAAAATGATCCGTTTTTAGGGGGTCATTTAAGCCCGAATCCGAATTTATTTGATCAAATATTGCCCTAAATCGTTCCTTTTGTGATTTTAGGTGTTTGGAGAGTGAATTCTGGAAAAGAAGCCATTTTGGACGTTTTTGGAGCATAAAAGTGAAGAAAACGGCAAAGTACCAAATTTCCATGCTGAAGATACAAGGTGACGGCGTCAAGAGTAATACCTTGACGGCGTCAGACATGAAGATTAAAATACCGAAGGTGGTGACGGCGCCAAACGCCTTCATGACGGCGTCAAAGTGGCAAGAATAAAATACCGTGGTCAGTGACGGCGTCACATAGGCCGTCATAAGTAGATCAAGGCCGTCCGAGGAAGTATATGGCGGCGAGGTGACGGCGTCACATGTAACTCTTGACGCCATCAGCCTACTTTTCCTATATATAGTTTTCTAGTTTTTTCATTAAAAAGAGAGAAGTTTTGGTGAAACCCTAAAGACAATTTTGGTGTATCTTTTACAGGTTTTTCAAGGGTTCCAAACCCTTGAGACCTTGCATTGTAATTGAGATAAGTGTTCTTCCAATTCAATCAATATGTCTATGTGTTGGTTGTTTATATCTTGTTCTTGTCTCAATTCTACTATGCTAGGCTAGATCTCTTTTGTGTTTGCTTAGATCTAATGAAACCTAGATGTTGATTATGTTTTGATTACTTGTCTATTCTTGTTTTGGATGAATGATATTATATGTTAGGCTTAAGAAAACTGGCAGATCTCCAAATGGTAACATGCTTGAACGTCTTAAGAAACATGAACCGAGGCGTACTAGGTCTTTATTGGTTGTATTTAATGCATGAGCCACTGTTTATAATCCCTATAGTTGTGCTGGGTCATGGTGTAGGAGGAGATAAGAGCTCATAGAGTTGGGGAGTTATGTATGCCACCCGACGAATGGTATTAAGGAATACAATCCGTCATCCATACAAGTTTAACAAGTAATTAACGTGTAAAAGATATCTAGGGAGTAGTGAAGTCTAAGTAAACACAATTTCTCCAATTACTGCTCACAACCTTAGTATAATTAGTTTATTTTCATTTTTAGTATTTTATTTTGATTGCATCTTAGTTTTGGGTTAGTTGAATAGCAACTAATTCCGCCCACTCTTCCAAAACCCGAGATTTTACTTGCTTTTATAAAAATACAAAAATAATCATCCTTCACCTTTAGAACTAGTATTTAGGCTTTCTAATCCTAGCGACACTATTCCTAAGCTGAACGATCAATCCCCCGGTACTTGTCACTATACTATACTACAACGATCAGGTACACTGCCTGGTGGGGGTTGTAAGCTTCTCGAGATCCCTCGAGAGGTAAAGCAAGGTGCGATTCCCACGCATCAAGTTTTTGGCGCCGCAGCCCGGGGAATAGTTATTGTCTAGGTTAGGATTTCTTTTTATTAGGTCTACTTGCTAGATTCCTTTCTAGTAAGATTTTTATTTTTTTTATTTTTAGGTCTTCTTTAGTCTATCTTATTTCTTCGTGCCTTTGTTCGTAACTCTTTACCATCCGACATCATGGAAGGTGGTAACATCTTTGAACCCATCATCCCACCACAACAAAACCCACCATTGGAACCCCTTAGGCCCCGAACCTTAGGAGAGTATTCCCGACCTAGCCACCAAGGCTACCGAAACACCATTGAGCTCACCGGAGACAATGTGACCCCCTTGCGATCCGACACCATCCGGTTGGTGCAAAGCGGATGTGCATTCCATGGACTTCGTTCCGAAGATCCAAACCAACACCTTAAGGACTTCCTCAAAATCGTAGATTCCATAGACCTAGGTGTTGAAACTAGAGAGACTACCCGTTTACGCCTATTCCAATTCTCTCTACGGGATCAAGCTAGTCAATGGCTTGAGCGTTTACCCGCGGGATCCATCACCACGTGGGATGATCTCACCACTCGTTTCCTTGCTCAATTTTTCCCACCGGGGAGAACTACTAAGCTTAGGAATGACATCTTGATGTTCCAACAACGTCAAAATGAATCTCTTTATGAAGCATGGACTCGTTTCAAGGACTTACTCCAAAAAGTCCCTCATCATGGCATAGATCTTTGGCTCCAAGTCCAAATCTTCTATGACCATATCGACATCTCCACGAGGCGAACCATTGACCAATCGGCCGGTGGTAAGCTACGTGATCTTAGTGCGGAACAATCATGGGAACTCATAGAAGATCTTGCTCTCTATGACAATGAAAGTTGGAATGATCCCCGTGATTTGGACAAAACGGTCAAGGCAATATCTTTGCCTTCGAACAATCCAAGCACTCCCGACCGTAGGATCATGGAACTTGAGGACCAAGTCAAGTTTCTCATGAAATCTTACGAAGCTCCGAAACATTCAAGCCAAGTGAACAAAATCACTTCTTCATGCGAATTATGTAGTGGTCCCCATGACACTCATGATTGTGTGGAACTCCCCGGAACAGCTTTTGCGGACTACGCATCCACGCGTACCGACGAAGCGGGAGATAAGTGGTACACTTTCAAGCCCGAGCCAAACACATACGGTGATTCATACAACCCCTCATGGAAAAATCACCCAAACCTTAGGTGGAAGCAAAATCAACCCAATTCTTCCAATCCGCCTAATCGTTACCAATCAAACGGTCCACAATCCAACCGTACCTTCAACAACAATCCTTCTAACAACTATGGTAGTACCGACAATCTTGAAGGATTGATGTCGAAATTCATGGCATCTCAAGAAGCTCGCATATCCAAGTTTGAAGCCGATTTCAAACAAAAGCAAAGTGAGATGACCACTAGAATTGACACATTGTTGAAAGTTCTCAATGACCGAGAAATGGGAGCACTCCCAAGTGACACGATCAAGAATCCGAAACTAACCGTTAATTCCATATCATCCGTTTCGTCACCCGCTTCGTGTCCACAATATTATTCGGTCAAATCAACGAGCACGTGTTTCAAACAAAACCAAGTTCCCCAAAAGGACCAATCAAATAAAACACCCACAATAGAACCGGTCAAAAGCATTGTTAAAACACCTCTTACGCAAGACCTTGACGACGAATTCAAAGAACTTCACCTAGAACGCCCCGTCATTGATGTCTTAGCGCGTGCTCCCTACTATAGTGCCCTCCTAGAAAAGTATGAGAAGTATAAGCTAGGCAAAAATGGAACCGCCTTCGTTCAAAATAAGTTACCAAAAAAGCTTGATGACCCGGGTATATTTGTTTTGCCTTGTAAGATAGGAAGATCCGAAGCTTTCGACACATTAGCCGATTTAGGGTCAAGCCTCAACTTGATTCCCTTATCCTTATTCACCACTCTTAAGCTAGGAAAGTTAGAGGAAACGGAGGTATTGATAGGTCTAGCGGATGGAAGTATTGCACACCCGGTTGGAATGATTAAGGATGTAGTTGTTCACGTAGGGAAGTTAACTATTTTAGCGGATTTTCACGTCCTAGACATGGTTAGTGACACTACATGCCCATTATTGGTAGGAAGAGGATTTTTAGCAACCGCTAGTGCCATGATAGATTGCAAGGAATCAAAGATAACGGTAGGTGAAGGCGATACTTGGTCGGTGTATGATGTTAAGAAGCATAGTTATGATTGTGATGAGGAACCAACACCGTATTGGGTAGAGATGAATAGGAGACCATCTAGATATGAGCCTTGGATAGAAATGAACTTTATAGGACCTCAATGCCCATTCTATCTAGAGAAGGACTTTGTTGAAAAGACCCATTCGGTAGAACAACTCATAGCTAGAGATGAGGAGCTAGACCCCTTTGAGGACCCCTTAGTCTTTAGGAAGATGATTGAGTTATTAAGCGTAATGCCCATCAACATAGAAAGGAATAAATGGAAAAGAGAGGGAGATAAGTGTAAATGGAGGTGGGATAAGCCACCTAAAGAAGGTGACGGGTCATGGCATATTAGAATGACCTTGTATGATCCGGATGGAGAAAAGTTTGAAAGGTCATACCATACTAAGGAAACCGATAGAAAGTTGAAACCTAAGTTTGATCCCAAAGATGTCCTCAACGAGGAACTCACCCGAATCACGTAGTAACCCATGACTTTGAGTCTAGCTACAAGACTCGTAAATAAAGAAAAGCGCTTCTTGGGAGGCAACCCATGTTTTGTGTGATTTTATTTGTTTGATTGTTATTTGCTTCCGTATGCATGTTTTATTTTTATTGTTGGTTAATCATATTTCTCAACTAAAATGTGGAAATACTTTATTATGTTGTTTGGCCTAGTCTTAACTTCAACCTAAAGGTATTTTTGCAAAAGATAAGTGTAAGGGGAAACCCCAAATATGTTTTTAAGAAACAAACCGATCATGATTCTCCACAATATTTAATGAACATGTATATTCGTACTTGTTAGAGTCAAATGCTTGTATTGAGTCATAATGAAGTTTTGCAAGATTTTCCAGGAAGTAGGACAAAGTTTTTCCAGAAATTTTCCGGAAACTTAACATAAGAATTTCTGCGGGTCCATTCTGAAGGCGTCAGAGTATTGCTCTTGACGGCGTTAGGAGTTAAAATCTGGAAATCTTACCGTTTTTGTTTTTCTAACGGAATCTTATGGTTTTTGTGAATTATTAAGTTTTATAATCTCCAGGAAATCTGCAAACTTCATTCCACAAGCATTATATCTTACTTTGTTTTCTAGGATTTAGTAACTTATATAGGATGCCGCCGATTTTACGCGAGGTTGCCTTGTCTATTGTTGTCAGGATTTACAGGTTATTTATGACAAGAAGATGATTTATATTCTGGAAGGGAAGCTTTGATTGTTCGTTTTCTTGGAGGAAGATTTAACCTGGCCAACCTATAATCTATACCGAGCGAATCAGGGGAGTATTTGATTTCATTCTCTTTACCTCTTAACTTTTACATTCTTTACTTGAACTTTGGGGACAATGTTCATCCTAAGTGTAAGGGGAGGGTAAAAAGATGATACCTTACATATGCACTTTCGCTTGAGTTTGTTTTGTTTGATAGTAGATGTGTAATAAAACTATGAGAAATACTTGTTAGTGTAATTTTAGCGCCAAATTTAAAATTTTTTACAACATTTAGGAGTGAAACTTTAGCCATAGCAAGCGTCTCATGGATAGGAGATTGTATGACTAGCACATAACCGTATATTCAGAAAAATTTTCCACCCAAAAATGTGAGGTTCGCTTTTAGATTTGATAGGAAAAGCATTTATTATTGGTGCTTATGAGTGTACCAGTAGCATTTAGATTCTAGAACTTGCGTTAGTGATGCATCCCGAGACCGCGAGTGAGACTACATTCGTGTGGTAGGATTTACTACATGATAAGAGGCATTAGGATCACCCTTGTGTTAAACCCGTATTATAATTACTTGACCATTTAAGTCATATTACTTGGCTAGTTAAGTCAACTAATTTTTCCCACACCCTTAGCGTTGTACTCATTTTTAGTACACGAAACCCCTAGTACACCCCTCCGAGCCTATCTTTTCGTTTCTAACTTTAAGCATCTTACTTAAAGGAAGAATTTGTTACACCCCACTTAAATGTACACCCAAATCACCTTAGCCTTCCGTGTATGCGCTCATTTTTAGTGCATTATTGTTATTTGTTAAACCCTAAGTTAACTTTCTAATTGATTACATGGTTGCTAAGCCGAGTCATATCATTGTACATATTGTTTTGGGATTATTGGGACTCATGGGTAAGTACTTATTTTATGGAGTAATGGGGAAGAACATAATATATTATCCCCATATGTACGTTAATCTTAAAAGTGCTCCAAGTGTTTTGATTTTCTTAATTCGAGTCATTAGATTAGTTAATTGTAAAGTATGTAAAGATTCAAGTGTAAGGGGAACGTTCATACCCCTATGATGTATTATTTTGGATGGTAGGGTAAGAGTGTATGCAAAAAAAAAAAAAAAAAAAAAAAAAAAAAAAAAAAAAAAAAAATTGAAAAAATTTAGAAAAAGAAAAAAAAATAGAAAAGAAAAAGAGAAAAAAAAAACATACGGACTACCATCCCGTTTTTATTCTATGTTCATTTTATGTTTTTGTTATTTTTCATTTATTAGCTTAAGTCGAGTCTAGTCTTGGCTTAGCAACGCCATCTTGTACATGTAATTGACCAAGATTGTTAACTCGCCACCAGTAAAATTTCCTTTATCCAACAAAACCGTGTAATTCATATCCCTATACCTAACGTTACAACCCTTTAAAAGACCTCTTTGATAGTTTATCCTAGGTGCTTACGCCATGTGGTGGAGGTTTGATCCTTTCCCAAGCCTATGGTAATCTATTTTGCTATGACAGGTAGTGAGAGATATCTTCCATTTCCATAATGTTATATTACTTTATTACACCCGAGAGATGTGAGTATCTAAACACTATTTGTGAGGTGCTTGTGTATGACCTCCGTGCTTGTCTATTGGTCTTTAGTGGAACGATTATTTGTTGTAATTACTTTTATATTAGTGTTAAATGACCCCTAACTTGTCTTTCGAATAGAATAAAAGCGCATTTGCTTGAGGACAAGCAAATCTCAAGTGTAAGGGTATATGATGAGGCGAAAAATGATCCGTTTTTAGGGGGTCATTTAAGCCCAAATCCGAATTTATTTGATCAAATATTTCCCTAAATCGTTCCTTTTGTGATTTTAGGTGTTTGGAGAGTGAATTCTGGAAAAGAAGCCATTTTGGACGTTTTTGGAGCATAAAAGTGAAGAAAACGGCAAAGTACCAAATTTCCATGCTGAAGATACAAGGTGACGGCGTCAAGAGTAATACCTTGACGGCGTCAGACATGAAGATTAAAATACCGAAGGTGGTGACGGCGTCAAACGCCTTCATGACGGCGTCAAAGTGGCAAGAATAAAATACCGTGGTCAGTGACGGCGTCACATAGGCCGTCATAAGTAGATCAAGGCCGTCCGAGGAAGTATATGGTGGCGAGGTGATGGCGTCACATGTAACTCTTGACGCCGTCAGCCTACTTTTCCTATATATAGTTTTCTAGTTTTTTCATTAAAAAGAGAGAAGTTTTGGTGAAACCCTAAAGACGATTTTGGTGTATCTTTTACAGGTTTTTCAAGGGTTCCAAACCCTTGAGACCTTGCATTGTAATTGAGATAAGTGTTCTTCCAATTCAATCAATATGTCTATGTGTTGGTTGTTTATATCTTGTTCTTGTCTCAATTCTACTATGCTAGGCTAGATCTCTTTTGTGTTTGCTTAGATCTAATGAAACCTAGATGTTGATTATGTGTTGATTACTTGTCTATTCTTGTTTTGGATGAATGATATTATATGTTAGGCTTAAGAAAACTGGCAGATCTCCAAATGGTAACATGCTTGAACGTCTTAAGAAACATGAACCGAGGCGTACTAGGTCTTTATTGGTTGTATTTAATGCATGAGCCACTGTTTATAATCCCTATAGTTGTGCTGGGTCATGGTGTAGGAGGAGATAAGAGCTCATAGAGTTGGGGAGTTATGTATGCCACCCCACGAATGGTATTAAGGAATACAATCCGTCATCCATACAAGTTTAACAAGTAATTAACGTGTAAAAGATATCTAGGGAGTAGTGAAGTCTAAGTAAACACAATTTCTCCAATTACTGCTCACAACCTTAGTATAATTAGTTTATTTTCATTTTTAGTATTTTATTTTGATTGCATCTTAGTTTTGGGTTAGTTGAATAGCAACTAATTCCGCCCACTCTTCCAAAACCCGAGATTTTACTTGCTTTTATAAAAATATAAAAATACAAAAATAATCATCTCTCACCTTTAGAACTATTAATTAGGTTTTCTAATCCTAGCAACACTATTCCTAAGCTGAACGATCAATCCCCCGGTACTTGTCACTATACTATACTACAACGATCAGGTACACTGCCTGGTGGGGGTTGTAAGCTTCTCGAGATCCCTCGAGAGGTAAAGCAAGGTGCGATTCCCACGCATCAATCCTACTAACAATGAGAATCAGATTGAAACTTTGAAAATGGAACAATGAAACTTACAAGAAGTATTCCCTAACTGAAATAGGGATCATTCACAACCCAAAGCCTATCTTAGATAGGCTCAGAACCCTTTTTGGAACACAAATACCACTGCATTACCCATTTAATCTTCACATATCACCACAGTTGACCTTAGTTGACCAAGAGCTTTTCTTAACCAAACTTAGCTACTAGTGGAGTTGTACACTGACTCAGGTTATTAAGATACTAATAAGAGTTTAGGAAGTAAGTTGAAATAATTATAAGCTCAACAACACTATTTGCAAAATACTCATAGTGAACCTTAAACTGAAATTTAAATAAATATTTGAATTGAAAACTGAAACTTATATTAAACTTGAGAAAGATATTACAATTTAAAGTGATACTGAACTAAAACCTACATGCCTCACAAGGCTTACAATTGAACCTATTTATACTAATTCAAGAGGTAGGTAGGAAACTGCCTTCTTTGTGCTTCATACTCTGAAATTAGGGTTGTAATGTCATCTCTTCAATCTTGCCATCAAATCCCAGCCATCAAATTCAGTGAAGCTTGATCCTAGCTATTAATCAAGTTTTGGCGCCAAAATAGGTGTTGGTGGATTGCCAGGTTGGAAGGGTTAGGTATGGGTTTGTGAGTGGGGGGAGATAGTGGGATGGGGGAATGGAGTGGAGAGTGATGGGAGGATGGTGATGGTTGATATTGGATGGAAGTGGGTCACGGGGTTTGTTTGGAGAAGGAGATGGGTGAAAGAGATGGAAGGTTTGACCTATTGACCTTGTTGGATAATATATTGAGTACGTTTTTAATATTAAAACGTTTTTGGGCCAGGTTTATGAGATGGGCCAAAGGTGTTGGTTAAGTGGACTGGATTTGGTTTTAGGAGATGGGATGGGTTTATTTGTGTTAGCTTAGCTTTGGTGAAAAAAATATAACTTAGTCCGTTTGGTTGTGATTGCAAAACACAAGGACCACTTTTGCACTTTGCCGAAACTTGAGGGGTATTGTTTGCCGGATTTCCAAACTCAATTCAAGGGACCATTCCTGTCAAGTTAGATAAACCAAAGGACCAAAAATACAATTTCCCAAATTTGAAACACCAGGGGCCAAAGTTGCCAATTTGCCAAAGTACAGGGACCAAATGTGTAATTGTGAAATTCCAAGGGTTTAACTTGTAATCTTTTGAAAACATTTTACCCAAAGATCATTTGTGATTTATTTTGACTTTTAAAGAGCTTGGGTTGACTTTTCTTTGAAATAAATGCTTAGGGACTAGTTTGTCAAATTTTGAAAGTTGGGGGACTGAAACTGCCAATTATGCAACTTTTGTTCGTTTTTCGTTTGTTTTCACTCGTTTTGCATCAGAAACATATAAAACACGATCTTTGGGATTTTTTCTGTATTTTGGTGCATTTTTTAGTGTTTTTAATCGTTTTGCAGTTCAGATTTGACAAAAAAATGATGAGTATTTACACACTCATCAATCCCCTACACTAAACTATTGCTAGTCCCTAGCAATCTTTTTGAGAAAAATTAATGGATTTGAAGTCTCTTTACCAAAAGCCATTACTTCTGGAGTAGCCGAATGTTTCGGTTCAAGTAAGAATTATGGTCAATCCGATAACCATATGATTTTTAGCAAACCACCAGCTTTCAACGGTTTTGATTTATCTTTAGCAGAAGCCGTTTGCTTCTGGACTAGCCAACTCTTGATGGAACAGTAAACATCTTTGTGAGTTGATTACCAATTATGGTTTTTCCACTGCCTTTACCACAAGCCATAATCTTGCGGGCTAGCCAACTCATTTACTTTTGAGGATATGGCGAGTTGAGGTACCATACAATTTTGGGCAAATTGCAAGCCATCAACGGATTTAAGTTATCTTTACCAAGAGATGTTTGCTCCTGGATTAGCCAATCCTTTTGTTGTTTAGACACGGCGGACTGATAACCACAAAATTTTTTGAAATAAAATGAAAACTTTTTTTCAAATTTTTGGCCAAAAACGGGGGTACTAGACGGTATAATTTGATAAAATTCGCTAGAATTTTCCCCTCCCCCACACTTAGAATTGAATATTGTCCTCAATATTCAAAGTCTCGGCTATTATGCCGAATCTTTGAACGAAAGAAGATAATATTAGAAGCTAACTGTGGGAACGTCATTTTTCATTTTTCACTTTATTTATTTATACAAACACACTTTTTTTTTTGATAAAGATATATACATTGCAAATAGCTGCAGGGGGTGGCCACTCCCCCACACTAGGGTGTTAGAAAGTAGAAAGAAATCAGAGACATGGGTGAAAACCCATGTTGTTGCTACTGTTTTTGTTTACCGAGTCGCTAGCTTGACTCGATCCCCGAATTCATTGGTCCATGGGGAAAATTTGGAGGTCCGGGACAATGGGTGGTATGTCCCCTCCAAAATAATGCTTCAACCGATGCCCATTTACTTTAAAATTTGGACCGTCATTTTGAGATAACTCGACGGTACCATAAGGAAAAACTTTGGCAACGGTGAAAGGTCCAGTCCAACGGGTTTTAAGCTTACCTGAAAATATCTTTAGTCTAGAGTTAAAAAGAAGGACTCGGTCACCAACGTTGAAAACGCGGTTCTTGATTTTGGAGTCGTGGATCTTCTTTGTTTTCTCTTTATAGATTAAAGAGTTTTCGTAAGCTTGATCACGAAGTTCATTAAGTTCATTGAGTTGAACTTTCCTATGATCACCCGCGGACTTGAGGTCGAAATTGGCATTCTTTAAAGCCCAATAAGCCTTGTGCTCGAGCTCAATCGGTAGATGACACGCTTTTCCATACACGAGCTTATAAGGAGTACACCCGATGGTTGTTTTATAAGCCGTGCGAAAAGCCCATAGAGCGTCATCTAACTTGTCCGACCAAGAGGCACGGTTTTCTCCTACGGTCCTTTCAAGAATTCTTTTTAAACCACGGTTTGAAACCTCCACTTGCCCACTCGTTTGTGGGTGATAAGCGGTAGCAAGTCGGTGAGTGACACCATACTTGAGCATGACTTTTGCAAATTGCTCATTGCAAAAGTGAGTACCGCGATCACTAATGATAGCGCGGGGAGTTCCAAACCTAGAGAAGAGGGATTTCAAAAACTTTACAACTACTCGGGCATCGTTGGTTGGGAGAGCTTTGGCTTCGACCCATTTCGACAAGTAGTCAACGGCCACGAGTATGTACTTGTTCCCTCGTGAAGACGGGAACGGCCCCATAAAGTCCATCCCCTAAACATCAAAGATCTCACAAACTTGGATGACATTTTGTGGCATTTCATCCCGTTGTGTTATCTTTCCTTGACGTTGACACGAGTCACAAGATTTGACTAGGTCATGGGCATCTTTGTAAATGGTGGGCCAATAAAAACCGGACTCAAATACTTTTCGAGCGGTGTAGTTCAGGCCATGATGTCCCCCGGTGGGTCCATTATGACAAGCCTTAAGGTTTTTCATGGTTTCTTGGCCATGAACACACCTACGAATAACCTGATCCGCACAAATCTTAAACAGTTAGGGGTTGTCCCAAAAGTAATGATTCACATCTTTGAAAAACTTGCTCTTTTAGTGGGACGACATCCCTTTAACAACGAACTTCCCCGCATGGTAGTTTGCAAAGTCGGCAAACCATGGGGTACTAGAATCACCACGAGAGGAAATCACATTAAGTGTCTCGAGTGGAAACGTTTCATTTATTTCCTTTTTCTCAAGAACACCTTGATGAGGATTTTCCAATCGGGAAAGATGGTCAGCAGCGAGGTTCTCGGCTCCCTTTTTATCACGAATGATGATATCAAATTCTTGTAGGAGGAGAACCCAACAGAGCAATCTCGGCTTTGCGTCTTGCTTGGCAAAGAGATATTTGAGAGCCGAGTGATCCGTGTACACTATGCATTTAGTCAAGATTAAGTAAGGCCGAAACTTCTCAAACGCATACACCACGGCTAGTAATTCTTTTTCCATTGTGGTGTAGTGAGCTTGAGCTTCGGTCAAGGTTTTGCTTGCATAATGAATCGGCTGAAAATGTTTATTTTCCGTTGCCCTAAGACCGCACCTATGGCAAAGTCACTTGCATCACACATAAGTTTGAAAGGTAGGTCCCAATCGGGGGCAACTAGAATTGGTGCCTCGGTAAGCTTTTTCTTGAGAGTTTGAAAAGTTTCGATGCACTCATCGGAAAAGACAAACAAAGTCTCTTTTTCAAGAAGTCGGGTCATAGGCCTAGCTATCTTTGAGAAATCTTGAATGAATCTACGATAGAAGCCGACATGACCCAGAAAACTCCGAACACCTTTAACAGTAGTGGGAGGAGGAAGCTTAGCAATAACATCGATTTTAGCTTTGTCAACCTCAATCCCGCTCTTAGAAATCTTATGGCCAAGGACAATTCCTTCCTTGACCATGAAATGACTTTTCTCCCAATTTAGACTAAGATTTGTATCTTCACATCTTTGAAGCATTTTGTCTAAATTGGTGAGACATGATTCGAATGAATTCCCAACGACCGAAAAATCATCCATGAAGACCTCCATTGTTTTCTCGATCATGTCGTGAAAAATGGCCATCATGCATCTTTGAAACGTGCCCGGAGCATTGCACAAGCCAAACGACATGCGTCGATAAGCAAATGTTCCATATGGACAAGTGAAAGTCGTTTTTTCTTGATCTTGAGGATCAATGGGAATTTGGAAATAACCCGAAAAACCATCAAGGAAACAATAATATTCGTTTCCCGCCAATCTTTCGAGCATTTGATCCATGAAAGGTAGAGGGAAATGGTCTTTACGGGTGGCGTCGTTCAATTTTCGATAATCAATGCAAACGCGCCAACCCGTTACCAATCGAGTAGGAATTAACTCATTATCATCATTTTTAACAACCGTAATACCACCCTTCTTGGGTACACAATGAACGGGACTCACCCAAGGACTATCCGAGATAGGGTAAATCAAACCGGCATCAAGAAGTTTTATGACCTCTTGCTTGATAACCTCATGAATATTAGGATTTACCCTTCTTTGTTGTTGAACCTCCGGTTTAAAGTCATCCTCCATCAAAATCTTGTGCATATAAAATTCCGGGTTAATACCCTTGATGTCGGAAAGTCTCCAAGCAATGGCTCGCTTGTGTGACCTTAAAACCTTGAGAAGAGCGGCTTTGTTTTCCTCATTCAAGTCTTTAGCAATTATGACGGGAAACTTATCGTCACCCTCCAAAAATGCGTACTCGAGATGAGGCGGAAGCTCCTTGAGTTCGACCTCAGGAAAGTCATCAGTTTTTTCAACATCTTTGACTTCCATGTTATGAAGTTCTTTTGGAGGAAGAGATGATGGATCATCATTAAGCAACTTCTCAAGTAGAAGTATGTCTTCCTCGGGATTGATAGAATCATGATCAACACGAGAATCACATGACAAACAAGCTTCATTTCTTCCAAAATGAAGTCACCTCCCAGAAATGGAGTGAGAGATGGGGGAGAGACATCAATGGTAGAATTGATTGATCCTTGAACATTTAACACTTCTTCAAAATGGTCATCGCATGCAAAATCGATGACATCAAGTCGGTTAATTTCTTCTCGTTCAAGTTCGAGAAGATCTTTTGAAGTGTTTTCAATGTTAATGACCAACTTTTCATCGCCAACTCTTAGAGTCATTTCACCTTCGAAGATGTCGATTAATGCACGAGCCGTTTTTAAGAATGGTCTTCCCAAAATAAGGGGAACACGAGGATCGGCATCAAAATCAACGACTACGAAGTCGGCAGGAAAATGGAACTTGCCAACCTTCACAAAGACATCTTCAGCAATACCCTTCGGAATCGTAACCGAACGGGTTGCTAATTCTAGAGTTATTCGTGTTGGTGTAAGCTCGGGAAGTGAAAGTTTTTGCCAAATATAGAAAGGCATGAGATTTATGCTAGCGCCAAGATCGGCCAAGGCGAAGCACTCTTCAAGCTTTTGGAAATCACATGGAATGAGAAATTTTCCGGGGTCTTCTAATTTTTCGGGAAGTTTCTTTAGAAGCACCGCCGAACAATTTTCATTCAAACGAGTTTTAGTAAGTTCAAATAATTTCTCTTTGTTACTTAGAAGACTCTTGAAAGTGGAAGCAAACTTGGGCATATAGAGAAGAGCATCCGCGAAACCAATGTCGAAGTGTAATTTTTGAAATATTTCAAGAAACTTTTTCATTTGATCATTAGTTTGCTCACGGAGTCTTTGATCATTTAAACGCGAAGGATAAGGTATTGAAGCTTTGGGTTGAACGGGATTTTCCGGAGGTTCAAAAACAATTCCCGGTTTGGGTTTGGGTTTGGTTTTTGGGACAACATGAGGTTGGACGTGTGCGGTACTTTGTGAGCTAGTAATTTGCACTTTGTCCTTTGTAGCCTCAGGTTCATGTTCCACTACCTTAGGAGGAGAAGTAGATGAGGTAGTAGGAATCGTAGGTCCATCATAAGAAACACCACTATGGGTTGTGATCGCCTTTACATTGCCCTTCGGGTTGGCGATCGGGTTGCTTGGTAGCGTTCCCGATCCCGAAGGTCGATCATTTAAAGACTTCTTTAGTTCAGAAATTTGACCGATCAACAACCTGTTTGTTTCCTCTTGAGCTTTCATGAATTTTTTCAATAACTCATCGGTTGATGATTGAGTTTGAACAATGGCTTGGTTTTGATGAGAAAAATTTTGAGCTCGGTTGTTTTGAATGAAACCTTGATTTTGAAAATTTCCATGGTTATGGTTATCATGAAAATTGTTTCCTTGATTGAAATTACCATAACCTTGGTTTCTATTCAAGTTTCCTTGATTTTGAGAACCTTGATTGTAATTTCCCCCTTGATTTGGAAATTGATTCATAGGGGCTTGAAATTGGTTTTGAACATTCGGATTTCTTTGTTGTTGATTTTGATTGAATCGATTTGGATTATTGGGTTGAGAAAAACCGGTGGACCACTTTGATTGTTAGCACGGTAATTTGGTTCCATTTGAGGACGGTATTGGTTACTTCCTTGGTTAGAACTACCGGCTATTGCATTAACTTCAAATGGATTACCATCGGTGGCAGTACAATTTTAATATGCGTGTGGACCACCACAAGTAACACAAACTTCAACCTTTTTGACTTCAGCAGGTTGGGAAGAAACTTTCTTTGTTTTGGTGAGAATCAAAGCATGAATGGCTCCCGTGAGCTTGTCAAGCCTAGCATCGGTGCTAGATTGAGCCACGGGTGATGAGGTAGAAGGACCAACATTCACTTGAGAAACAACCGATTTGCTTCGTGGAATGCAGACCTTAGACTTATTCTCGATAATCATCAAAGCATCTTTGGTGGTTCGATTCAAGAAATTGCCTCCCGCGGAGGCATTGAGAGAGTCTTGATCGACTTGGCTCACACCATTATAGAAAGTGTCGAGTTGCATTAACTCGGAGAAACCATGATGAAGACATTTATGAAGCATGTCCTTGTAACGATCCCATGCCTCACCTAATGATTCATCGAATTTCTGCATGAATTTCATGATCTCATTCTTGAGGGCTGTGGTTTTAGAAGGAGGGAAGAATTCATTCACAAACATCTTAACCAAATCTTCCCATGTTTCAATCGATCGAGGGGGTTGTTTGTCTAGCCAATTCTTGGCAGCCCCATCGAGGGAAAACGGGAAGAGAAGAAGTTTGATAGCTTCCTCAGGGACATTTTTGCATTTGATGGTGGACGTGATTTTGTTAAACCATCGAATGTGATCTTGAGGATCGTCCCTCTCGAAACCATAGAATTGACGCGAGGTGACTAAGTTTATCAACCCCGTCCTAAGCTCGAAATTGTCAGCCACGATGGCTAGAATGATGATAGCATCTCCGTAACCCTCGATGGGTGCTTGGAGAAGCTCATTCATAGTGGGCTCAGTCGCCATGATGGGAAAAGTACGAATCTCGGGTTCGACTATTGGATTGGTATGTCGTCGATTACGCCTTCTTCTTGGAATGTTTTTAAGCGATTGCAAAGGACTTGTTGACGTAGACGAACGTGTGCGCATGCACCACAAAAATATCAATTAAAACAATACCACTTTAACGACAAGGGAACTTAAACCAATAATCAAGAGCGCAAGGTTGACCTTTAAGGATAAACGTACAAGGAGCGAGAGAAAAGAATGGATTTCTCACTAGGGCGAAGTTTGTTGGATCGCCCTATACCGTTTCGACTCCTCTTAGTGTATGCTTATCGATCAAAAGTTTTCCAAAACGCAAGTGATACAAAGGCAAGTTTTGGTCTTTAGTTTGGCAACTTATTATGGTCACACCCTCAGTTGGTAGGTGTTCTGCCTTGGTTTGCGGTGGTCAGATTTTAACGTTGTTATTATTAAACAAAGAAACGGGAAAATCTTTTTGTGTTTTTCTTATCTTTTATAGATATAATACATATATAGAAACAAAAGAAAAATATTTTTGGTTTTTAATAAGTTTTATGAAAACGTAACTTCTTGCGAAGGTTCTACAAGACTAATCGTCTAAACCTTATCGAGACTTTTGACACACAGCCTCCCCGGCAGCGGCGCCATTTGATTCGTTGTGTTTTGGTGTGTGCAAACAACAATTATCAAAATATCAACAAACGTGGGGTCTAAGTTATCGTGAGACAACTAGACGTGGAGAAATACGAGTAAACCTTTTAGGAAAAAGATTACCTTGCAAAACTCGTGAAAGTGATATTAAATTGTGAGGCGGGGAAGTGATTTCCTGGGTCGTACCCCAACGAGGTGTGAATGGAAAGCTTCGAATGAGTTTGGGATTAAAATCTTGTATGGTTGGAAAGATTATTTGGTGTTACGATACATTAAATTAACGAAATTGGAAAATTAATGAACGAAGGTGAAAATAAATTAACCTAAGGGTAATCAAAAGGTAATTACCAAACTAGGGAGGTCCTAAAACACTATGGGAAACATAATTAGGTATCGGGAACCCTAAAACGTAAACTAAATTAAAAACGTGACGTTTATTTAAAAATAAACGTCAACGTACAACATAAAACGTGAAATTTAAGCTCTAAACGTCCTACAGGTTTATGACTAATTTTCTAACGTTCTACAAGACACAAGAAAATTTTGTAAAAAAGAAAATTAATTTTTTCACAAAAATTCGATTTATTAAGAATTAAAAACTGATTAACACTAATTAAATCACAATAAATAAACTACAACGTATAAAAATCTGAAACCAATTTTGAAAATTAATTCTCTGTAATACAAACTAAGGAAAAATGATAGAATGGGAAAAACTAGTGCCAATAAGCTGTTAATGGCTTAAGCAGTTTTAATAAGCTAAAGAGTGAAAATAAACTAAGCTATAAATAAACAAGGAAGTGATATCCCAACAGAACTGGTGCTCTAGAGCTGTTGGGAGGGGGAGTGGTGTTGTGTCGTTGGTACCCTAGAGGTCAGGGGTGCGAAACCCACTTTTTGCAACACTTTTCAATTATTTTTTTTTTTTCGATTCTTTTCTTTTCTTTTTGACAGAAATGAACTTCCACAAACACAAACTCAAATGAAAACTCACTTTTCCTTTTTAAATCAGATAACAACAACAAATCTTTGGATGATTTTTCCTTTCAAAATAGATTTATCATGAATATTTCAAAGTTTTATTTGCTTTCTTTTATTCGACTGCCAACCAAATCTTGGGTTTAAATTAAACTTGAATAGCCAAACAAACAACAACAACTCCAAACAACAAACAACACTTAACAACCTCAATTCAACCAATAATAACAAGAAAAAAAAAGTAGCAGCAGCCCACAAACATCAAGCCAAAAGAAGGCCTAAAAATAATCAACAAATGAGCAGTTATGGGGTAACTAGCTTCTAAATTCCAATAACTACCTAAAGGGTTCCTAAAAACAACAATGAGCAAGCAAAACAGCCCAGAAATTAGTACTCCAAGCTCAATTGTATTTTGCTCAAAAAGTTGGGTGCAGGGCAGTCAAATGGTCATCTAGGCCACTTTCTCATCAATTTTAAGTGACCAAATTTACTTCAAGTTGATTTTTCTTTTTTTAGAATGATGCATAAGCTGGAAAACTTCCAGAATCAATAACTTTTATTTGTTTTAATGCAACATTAAAGATTTGAGATTGTTTCGAAATTCCTCAAGAATTCAGCTTGCACCTTTTTGACTTTTGCAGAAACTTTGAAAACTTTGACTTAAATGAACTTTGAGTGCTCAAATCTTACTGAAAATGTAGTTTAAAACTAGTGAATGGGTGAGTAAAGCTAAAGTTGTAACTGATGTAACTATCGTTGAATGATAAGCAACTAACAGACCTAAGTCATTAACTGATATGACAAATGAAGGGCTACTTTGACTTCTTAATGAAATACCCTACGGATTCTATGTTTGTATAAGCCTAATGCAACCTAAATGATGTGTCTAAACTAATTATCAACTCTGAAACAGTGATTATATCAGCAAACTATAATGTGCCAAACACCCCTATATTGAAGCTCAGTCCAAAGCTATAACATGAACTATGATGAGACTAGCTCCCACATGGTGAGGGATACCAATATAAGTTGATGTAATATGAAAAATAAACCAAAGTAACATAAATAAGCTATTTATCCTACTAACAATGAGAATCAGATTGAAACTTTGAAAATGGAATAATGAAACTTACAATCATTCACAACCCAAAGCCTATCTTAGTTAGGCTCAGAACCCTTTCTGGAACACAAATACCACTGCATTACCCATTTAATCTTCACACATCACCACAGTTGACCTTAGTTGACCAAGAGCTTTTCTTAACCAAACTTAGCTACTAGTGGAGTTGTACACTGACTCAGGTTATTAAGATACTAATAAGAGTTTATGAAGTAAGTTGAAATAATTATAAGCTCAACAACACTATTTGCAAAATACTCATAATGAACCTTAAACTGAAATTTAAATAAATATTGGAATTGAAAACTGAAACTTATATTAAACTTGAGAAAGATATTACAATTTAAAGTGATACTGAACTAAAACCTACATGCCTCACAAGGCTTACAATTGAACCTATTTATACTAATTCAAGAGGTAGGTAGGAAACTGCCTTCTTTGTGCTTCATACTCTGAAATTAGGGTTGTAATGTCATCTCTTCAATCTTGCCATCAAATCCCAGCCATCAAATTCAGTGAAGTTGATCCTAGCCATTAATCAAGTTTTGGCGCCAAAATAGGTGTTGGTGGATTGCCAGGTTGGAAGGGTTAGGTATGGGTTTGTGAGTGGGGGGAGATAGTGGGATGGGGGAATGGAGTGGAGAGTGATGGGAGGATGGTGATGGTTGATATTGGAGGGAAGTGGGTCACGGGGTTTGTTTGGAGAAGGAGATGGGTGAAAGGGATGGAAGGTTTGACCTGTTGACCCTGTGGGATAATATATTGAGTACGTTTTTATTATTAAAACGTTTTTGGGCCAGGTTTATGAGATGGGCCAAAGGTGTTGGTTAAGTGGACTGGATTTGGTTTTAGGAGATGGGATGGGTTTATTTGTGTTAGTTTGGCTTTGGTGAAAAAAATATAACTTAGTCCGTTTGGTTGTAATTGCAAAACACAAGGACCACTTTTGCACTTTGCCGAAACTTGAGGGGTATTGTTTGCCGGATTTCCAAACTCAATTCAAGGGACCATTCCTGTCAAGTTAGATAAACCAAAGGACCAAAAATACAATTTTCCAAATTTGAAACACCAGGGACCAAAATTGCCAATTTGCCAAAGTATAAGGACCAAATGTGTAATTGTCAAATTCCAAGGGTTTAACTTGTAATCTTTTGAAAACATTTTACCCAAAGATCATTTGTGATTTATTTTGACTTTTAAAGAGCTTGGGTTGACTTTTCTTTGAAATAAATGCTTAAGGACTAGTTTTGTCAAATTTTGAAAGTTGGGGGACTGAAACTGCCAATTATGCAACTTTAGTTCGTTTTTCATTTGTTTTCACTCGTTTTGCATCAGAAACATATAAAACACGATCTTTGTGATTTTTTCCGTAGTTTGGTGCATTTTTGAGTGTTTTTAATCGTTTTGCAGTTCAGATTTGACTAAAAAATGATGAGTATTTACACACTCATCATGCTTCTAATAATTTATCAATTGATCTTAATATTCCTTTGTTGCCCGAACCTTTTAATCATCCCACCCCAAAGGTTGAAGCATATTCCTTTCACAACCAAAATGATTCGCTTCCTATATGGCAAAAAAAACTCCTTTAAACATATGCCCCTCCCTCCCAAAGCCCCAAATTCAGTGATCAAATGCATTGACATAAGTATAAACGCTTGTAAGAATGATACAACCTTTTATAAGTATAGGGAGTTTGTTAATAAGGCAGATTGCATGTTTAACATCGGAAAGAAATCACTAATAGAAAGGTTTGAATACGTTGTTATTAAATCTGAACCAACGAGGTACAGCGTTCGGTGCACAAAAGAAGCTTTCCCATAGAGAATATACACACGGAAAGTGAACGTCGGTGCACAATTCTATGTATCAACAGTACATGACGTTCACACATGTTCACGGACCGAATTTTGTCCTAATCATCGTAATGCTACCATGAAATTACTAAGTCAGTTACTGTACGAGAAAATGAAAGATCATAGCAGGGTATATAGGGTCAGGGACATACAAACTGACCTTAGGGTTGATTGGAAAATAGATGTTTCTTACAAACGCGTTTGGGGTGGAAGGAACTTATCATTTGAGTTGTTGAACGGGAAACCAGAAGATTCGTTTCAGCTGTTGCCTTATTATTGCCATAACTTAAAGTTGGCAAATCCTGGAACGGTAACACACATTGAAACTGATGCCGCGGGAAGATTTAAGTTGGTATGCATAGCATTTGGTGTTGCGGTAAGCCTCGTTTCTATTACTAATTTTCATATAAATATTCATATACTTCTAGAAATTG
Organism: Artemisia argyi; assembly: GCA_030686995.1. Lineage (NCBI taxonomy): Eukaryota > Viridiplantae > Streptophyta > Magnoliopsida > Asterales > Asteraceae > Artemisia > Artemisia argyi. The sequence continues at coordinate 169,981,882 of CM060691.1, forward strand.
TATTGTAAGCTTATACTAACATATGGTTACTCAATCAGATTAGGAGCTTTATAGCCTTCATGCGGCCATTGTTAATAATTGATGCAGCGCATCTAAAAGGGAAATATAAAGGAACCAACTTGCTTGCTGTTGGTATTGACGGTAACAACCAGATTATTCCAATTGCTACTGGTGTGTGTCAGGGAGAGACGGGTGAATCATGGACATTGTTTATGAGGAAGTTGAAAGAGTGTATCGGTGTTGTTCCTGGTTTGGCTATCATTTCTGATAGGCATCAATCTATAATTCAAGCTTGTAATATAGTTTTCCCAGAAAGCTTTCACGATAATTGTTGTCGGCACTTGATGATGAATTGCAATTTAAAAGGAGAACTAGTGAGGTATTTATTCTGGAAGGTATGCAAAGCTTATAGTACTGAAGTCTTTCAAAGAACTATATCAGAGCTACGTGCTAAAAGGCCGCAGGCAGTAAAAAAACTTCAAAAAGCAGGGTTTGAAAAATGGTCAAGAGCATATTGCCCAGCAAATAGATACAACTACTTGACTTCAAACAGTGCAGAATCAATCAATGCTCTAACTAGACTAGTTAGAAGAGTTCCAATAATGATGCTCATGGAATATTACAGAAGGCTTTCACAAGATTGCTATTGTGAACGTCGAGAAAAATATATAGGTAAAAACTTAATGATTGTATTTTGTCAGTAACTTTTACTGTCTAACTCTTACAATATTTATTTTTTCTACTCAATTGTTTAGACGCACCGGAATTTGAACTTACAGACTGGGCCGCTAAGAAGCTGGAAAAAAGGATGTACAAAAGTGAAAATTGGGAAGTTAAAGGCATCGCCATGTGTGTTGTGTACCAAGTAACAGACCCTTTGATATGTGGGAATCGCACCAGGCTTTACCTCTCAAGGGATCTTGAGAAGCTTACAACCTCCACCAGGCAGTGTACCTGATCGTTGTAGTATAGTATAGTGACAAGTACCGGGGGATAGATCGTTCAGCTAGGAATAGTGTCGCTAGGATTAGAAAACCTAAATACTAGTGCTAAAGATGAAGGATGATTGTTTTTGTATTTTTATGTTTTTTAGAAAGCAAGTAAAAATCTCGGGGTTTGAAGGATTTGGGCGGAATTAGTTGCTAGTCAACTAACCCAATACTAAAGATGCAATCAAAATAAAATACTAGAAATAAAAATAAACTAATTTAACTAAGGTTGTGAGCAATAATTGGAGAAGTTGTGTTTACTTAGATTTCACTACTCCCTAGATATCTTTTACACGTTAATTACTTGTTATAGTTGCGTGGATGACGGATTGTATTCCTTAATACCATTCATGGGGTGGCGCACTTAATTCCCCAATCCTTTGAGTGCCTACTTCACTCCTATGTCGAGCCGATTAAGAAGCTCCTAACATGGGATCATTAGAATTTATTCATGCATTAAATACAACCAATAAAACCTAGTGCACGTCAGTTCATATTTCCTAAGACGTTCAAGATGTTACTATTTGGAGATCTGCCAGTTTTCTTAAGCCTAACATCGAAATCATTCATCCAATATAACCATAAACAAGTAATCAACACATAATTAACATCTAGGTTTCATTAGATCCAAGCAAACACAAGATAGATCTAGCCTAGCATGATGGAATTAAGACAAGAACAAGATATAGACAACCAACACATAGACATATTGATTGAATTAAAAGAATACTTATCTCAATTACACATGAAAGGGATCAAGGGCTAAGAACCCTTGAAAAACCTGTAAAATTCGTACTAAGTTCGGCCTTAGGGTTTCTCCAAAACTTTTCTCTCTTTTATGTGTAAAAATTAGAAAACTATATATAGGAAATAGGGTCTGACGGCGTCAAGAACAAATTTGTGACGCCGTCATCTCGCCTCCAAAATACTTCTCGGACTGCCTTGATCTACTTTTGACGCCGTCATGTGTTACGTGTTTCCAGGCCGTCATGCACTTTACTCTTGACGCTCTACCTTGTGACGCCGTCATTTCTGTACTGGATCGTCATGGAAATTACTTTTGACGCCGTCAGAATTTCCTTCTTGACGCCATCACCTACTGTTCCCAGCAAGGAAAATTAAGACTTTGGGGTTTTATTCACTTTTATGCTCCAAAAACGTCTGAATTGCTTCCTTTTCCAGATTTCTCTCCCAAAGTACCTAAAATCACAAAAGGAACGATTTAGGGTAATATTTGATCAAATAAATTCAATTTCGGGCTTAAATGACCCCCTAAAAGTGGTTCATTTTTCGCCTCATCATAACCCTTACACTTGAGATTTGCTTGTCCTCAAGCAAATGCACTTTTATTCTAATCAAAATACAAGGGGTCATTTAACACTAATATAAAAGTAATTACAACAAATAATCATTCCACTAAAGACCAATAGACAAGCACGGAGGTCATACACTAGCACCTCACAAATAGTGTTTAGATACTCACATCTCTCGGGTGTAATAAAGTATAAATTACAATATGGAAACGGAAGATATCTCTCACTACCTATCATAGCAAAATAGATTACCATAGGCTTGGGAAAGGATCAAACCTCCACCACATGGCGTAAGCACCTAGGATAAACTATCAAAGAGGTCTTTTTAAAGGGTTGTAACGTTAGGTGTAGGGATATGAAATACACGGTTTTGTTGGATAAAGGAAGTTTTTACTGGTGGCGAGTTAACAATCTTGGTTAATTACATGTACAATATGGCGTTGCTAAGCCAAGACTAGACTCGACTTAAGCTAATAAATAAAAAATAACAAAAACATAAAATAAACATAGAATGAAAAGGGATGGTAGTCCGTATGTTTTTTTTTCTTTTTCTTGATTTTTTCGATTCTTTTTTTTCTTTTTTTTTTTTTTGTTTGTTTGTTTTACATACACTCTTACCCTACCATCCAAAATAATACATCATAGGGAATGAACATTCGCCTTACACTTGAATTTTTACATACTTTACAATAAACTAATCTAATGACTCGAATTAAGAAAATCAAAACACTTGGAGTACTTTTAAGATTAATGTACAAATGGGGGTAATATATGATGTTCTTCCCCATTACTCCATAAAATAATTACTTTACCCATGAGTCCCAATCGTCCCAAAACAATATGTACAAGGATATGACTCGACTTAGCAACCATGTAATCAATTAGATAGTTAACTTAGGGTTTAACAAATAACAATAATGCACTAAATATGAGCGCATACATGGAAGGCTAAGGCGATTTGGGTGTACATTTAAGTGGGGTGTAACAAATTCTTCCTTTATGTAAAATGCTTAAAGTTAGAAACGAAAAGATAGGCTCGGAGGGGTGTACTAGGGGTATCGTATACTAAAAATGAGTACAACACTAAGGGTGTGGGAAAATTTAGTTGACTTAACTAGTCAAGTAATATGACTTAAATGGTCAAGTAATTATAATACGGGTTTAACACAAGGGTGATCCTAATGCCTCTTATCATGTAGTAAATCCTACCACACGAATGTAGTCTCACTTGCGGTCTCGGGATGCATCACTAACGCAAGTTCTAGAATCTAAATGCTACCGATACACTCATAAGCACTAATAGTAAATGCTTTTCCTATCAAATCTAAAGGCGAACCTCACATATTTTGGTGGAAAATTTTTTTGAATATACGGTTATGTGCTAGTCATACAATCTCATATCCATGAGACGCTTGCTATGGCTAAAGTTTCACTCCTAAGTGTTGTAAAAAATTTTAAATTTGGCGCTAAAATTGCACTAACAAGTATTTCTCATAGTTTTATTACACATCTACTATTAAACAAAACAAACTCAAGCGAAAGTGCATATGTAAGGTATCATCATTTTACCCTCCCCTTACACTTAAGATGAACATTGTCCCCAATGTTCAAGTAAAGAATGTAAAAGTGAAATAAGTAAAAAGAATGAAATCAAATACTCCCCTGATTCGCTCAGTATGGATAATAAGGTGGTCAGGTTAAGTCTTCCTCCAAGAAAATGAACAATCAAAGCTTCCCTTCCAGAATATAAATCATCTTCTTGTCATACATAACCTGTGAATCCTGAGAAAATAGACAAGACAACCTCGCATAAAATCGGCGGCAACCTATATAAGTTACTAAATCCTAGAAAACAAAATAAGATATAATGCTTGTGGAATGAAGTTTGCAGATTTCCTGGAGATTATAAAACTTAATAATTCACAAAAACCATAAGACTCTGTTAGAAAAACAAAACCGGTAAAATTTCCAGATTTTTACACGTGATGCCGTCAAGAGTTAACTCGTGACGCCGTCAGAAGTGACCTGCAGAAATTCTTATGTTAAGTTTCCGGAAAATTTCTGGAAAAACTTTGTCTTGCTTCCTGGAAAATCCTGCAAAACTTCATTATGACTCGATACAAGCATTTGACTCTAACAAATACGAATATACATGTTCATTTAATATTGTGGAGAATCATGATCGGTTTGTTTCTTAAAAACATATTTGGGGTTTCCCCTTGCACTTATCTTTTGCAAAAATACTTTTAGGTGGAGTTAAGACTAGGCCAAAACAACAAAGTAAAGTATTTCCATTTTTTAATTGAGAAACATGATCTACCAACAATAAAAATAAAGCATGCATACGGAAGCAAATATCAAACAAACAAAATAAAATCACACGAAACATGGGTTGCCTCCCAAGAAGCGCTTTTCTTTATTTACGAGTCTTGTAGCTAGACTCAAGGTCATGGGTTACTACGTGACCTCATCGTTGGTTTCACTCTCTAGGTCATCTTCTAAACCAGTTTTGTATTCCGAACCTAGTTGCAAGCATTCTTTGTAGAAACCAAGCATCCTACTCTTCACATACTCTACTCCCCTACGTCTATCCTCCTCATTCCTATAATAAGCCGCTTGCTTGTGTTTTTTTTCTATATTAGAGAGGAGGCGGTATTGCTCAATTTTGTAGGGCATTTGGTAGGCAACCTCATCATTCTCTACCTTAAATCTAACTATCCCTAGAGTCGGATCATAACTCATCCTAGTGGCCTCAACAAATGGTTGTCCAAATATTATTTGGCTTAGGCAAGCATCAATCACTAGACGAGTGTCTTCTACTATCATAAAATCGATCTCATAAGTGAGATTGCCTATAATCACATGTAATCCCTTCACTCTTCCTGCAAAATTACTTATCAGATTCTTATTGGGCATCATCCTAAAATCAAGTTGTTTCTTCATCACCCAATTGTAATAAGTCCTAGTCATGATGTTTACGGGGGATCTAGGGTCGATGTAAGCTTTCCATATATGCATATGCCCTATGTTGCATGGTATATTAATGTTAGAGGGGTCTCCCATTTTGATAAGGGGTGTGCCAAGGATATATGGTCTCTCGGGACTATCGAATAAATCTTTATGGTATTCCCGTTCTTCCTTGGTGGGCATCTTATCAAAGTATTTCTCTATAGTTTCTACTTTCTCTAATTCCTCTCCCTTATTAACCTCAACTTTCCTACTTTCATCCCTAGTCTCGGTTTCCACTCCAACTTCATCCTTGTCACTTTTTTCTATCTCCTTATCTATTGGCTTAATGGTGACAACATTGACAAAGTGGACGTGTTTGGATGATGAGGGGTCCTTAATTTGGATTCCGTTATTGGTGTCCATAGTGTCCTTCGTAGGTGTGGCTAACGCTTGGTTGTTGAGGGCCTTCATCAAGTTGTCAATCTTGTTGGTCATCTCCGTTTGTTGTTGGTTGAATTCGGTTTCAAACCTAGCTATGCGAGCTTCTTGAGATGCCATGAACTTTGACATCAATCCTTCAAGATTGTTGGTACTACCATAGTTGTTAGAAGGATTGTTGTTGAAAGTACGGTTGGACGGTGGACCGTTTGGTTGGTAACAATTAGGTGGATTGGAAGAACTGGGTTGATTTTGTTTCCACCTAAGGTTTGGGTGATTTTTCCAAGAGGGGTTGTATGAATCACTGTAAGGGTTTGGCTCGGGCTTGATAGTGTACCACTTATCTCCCGCTTTGTCGGTATGCGTGGATGCATAGTCCGCAAAAGCTGTTCCGGGGAGTTCCATACAATCACGAGTGTCGTGGGGACCACTACATAATTCGCATGAAGAAGTGATTTTGTTCACTTGGCTTGAAGGCTTAGGAGCTTCGTAAGATTTCATGAGAAACTTGACTTGGTCCTCAAGTTCCATGATCCTACGGTTAGGAGTGCTAGATTTTTTCGAAGGCAAAGATATTGCCTTGACCGTTTTGTTCAAATCAAGGGGATCATTCCAACTTTCGTTGTCATAGAGAGCAACATCTTCTATGAGTTCCCATGATTGTTCCGCACTTAGATCAAGTAGCTTACCACCGGCCGATTGGTCAATGGCTCGCCTCGTGGAGAGATCGATATGGTCATAAAAGATTTGGACTTGGAGCCAAAGATCTATGCCATGATGAGGGACTTTTTGGAGTAAGTCCTTGAAACGAGTCCATGCTTCATAAAGAGATTCATTTTGACGTTGTTGGAACATCGAGATGTCATTTCTAAGCTTAGTAGTTCTCCCCGGTGGGAAAAATTGAGCAAGGAAACTAGTGGTGAGATCATCCCATGTGGTGATGGATCCCGCGGGTAAACGCTCAAGCCATTGACTAGCTTGATCCCGTAGAGAGAATTGGAATAGGCGTAATCGGGTTGTCTCTCTAGTTGCAACATCTAGGTCTATGGAGTCTACGATTTTAAGGAAGTCCTTAAGATGTTGATTTGGATCTTTGGAACGAAGTCCATGGAATGCACATCCGCTTTGCACCAACCGGATGGTGTCGGATTGCAAGGGGGTCACATTGGCTCCGGTGAGCTCAATGGTGTTTCGGTAGCCTTGGTGGCTAGGTCGGGAATACTCTCCTAAGGTTTGGGGCCTAAGAGGTTCTAGTGGTGGGTTTTGTTGTGGTGGGATGACGGGTTCAAAGATGTTCCCATCGTCCATGATGTCGGGTGGTAAAGAGTTACGAACAAAAACACAAAGAAATAAGATAGACTAAAGAAAACCTAAAAATAAAAATAAAATCTTACTAGAAAGGAATCTAGCAAGTAGACCTAATAAAAAGAGATTCTAACCTAGACAATAACTATTCCCCGGGCTGCAGCGCCAAAAACTTGATACGTGGGAATCGTACCAGGCTTTACCTCTCAAGGGATCTTGAGAAGCTTACAACCCCCACCAGGCAGTGTACCTGATCGTTGTAGTATAGTATAGTGACAAGTACCGGGGGATTGATCGTTCAGCTAGGAATAGTGTCGCTAGGATTAGAAAACCTAAATACTAGTGCTAAAGATGAAGGATGATTGTTTTTGTATTTTTATGTTTTTTAGAAAGCAAGTAAAAATCTCGGGGTTTGAAGGATTTGGGCGGAATTAGTTGCTAGTCAACTAACCCAATACTAAAGATGCAATCAAAATAAAATACTAGAAATAAAAATAAACTAATTTAACTAAGGTTGTGAGCAATAATTGGAGAAGTTGTGTTTACTTAGATTTCACTACTCCCTAGATATCTTTTACACGTTAATTACTTGTTATAGTTGCGTGGATGACGGATTGTATTCCTTAATACCATTCATGGGGTGGCGCACTTAATTCCCCAATCCTATGAGTGCCTACTTCACTCCTATGTCGAGCCGATTAAGAAGCTCCTAACATGGGATCATTAGAATTTACTCATGCATTAAATACAACCAATAAAACCTAGTGCACGTCAGTTCATGTTTCCTACGACGTTCAAGATGTTACCATTTGGAGATCTGCCAGTTTTCTTAAGCCTAACATCGAAATCATTCATCCAATACAACCATAAACAAGTAATCAACACATAATTAACATCTAGGTTTCATTAGATCCAAGCAAACACAAGATAGATCTAGCCTAGCATGATGGAATTAAGACAAGAACAAGATATAGACAACCAACACATAGACATATTAATTGAATTAAAAGAATACTTATCTCAATTACACATGAAAGGGATCAAGGGCTGAGAACCCTTGAAAAACCTATAAAATTCGTACTAAGCTCGGCCTTAGGGTTTCTCCAAAACTTTTCTCTCTTTTATGTGTAAAAATTAGAAAACTATATATAGGAAATAGGGTCTGACAGCGTCAAGAACAAATTTGTAACGCCGTCATCTCGCCGCCAAAATACTTCTCGGACTGCCTTGATCTACTTTTGATGCCGTCATGTGTTACGTGTTTCCAGGCCGTCATGCACTTTACTCTTGACGCTCTACCTTGTGACGCCATCATTTCTGTACTGGATCGTCATGGAAATTACTCTTGACGCCGTCACCTACTGTTCCCAGCAAGGAAAATTAAGACTTTGGCATTTTCTTCACTTTTATGCTCCAAAAACGTCCGAATTGCTTCCTTTTCCAGATTTCTCTCCCAAAGTACCTAAAATCACAAAAGGAACGATTTAGGGTAATATTTGATCAAATAAATTCAATTCCGGGCTTAAATGACCCCCTAAAAGTGGTTCATTTTTCGCCTCATCACCCTTATAATTCTCATATAGTTGATTTTCTAAAAAGGGATTGCAGTTGCAGGTTTGTACTACAAACCTTTTTTTTTATTAAGCAACAATATATTTCTCCATGAATGGCATTTCATTAATTTCCATTTGCAGGCAATGGCAACTTTCAGGTATACCATGTGGTCATGTGTGTGCCGTGTGTAGAGCAGAAGGTTTGACTAACTGTAACCAATGGGCGTTAGCATGGTTTACTAAAACCAACCTCAAAGGAACATATCATGAAATGGTATTTCCTTTGCCTGATGAGCCAAATTGGCATGATCCAGGTAACTTGCCAAAGCTTAAGCCTCCGCTGATGGTAAAACGACAATCAGGAAGACCAAAGAACAAAGACTGCATCCCCTCAAAAAATGAGGAGCCGAAAGTTAAACAGTGTGGCAGGTGTGGCTGCAAATCCCACACGCGTGAAGCTTGTATGCAACCGTTGCCTAGATCAGATAACGGTAAAGCAATTTTTGATTCTAGAGGAGGCCGTAAGCGTAAGTCAACTAATCAAAGTCAAGTGACAGTCGATCCGAATACAGGTAATGAGACAGAAGTTACAGACCAGCCGAATACGGATTTTGACGAGGAGTATTTTCAAAATGGAAGAATATACGAGGATTGGGATGACTTAGACTGGATGGATGAAGAATGTACCAACCTTTACGAGGGTGACGCGGTCTGGGCCGGTGCCTCATCTTCTTCTGCCATTAACCTAAACGCTCACCCGGAATCATATAATCCGCATCACTTGGATGATTTCTAGTTTATGTTTCATTTAGTTATGTGTTTTAGAACTTAATGCTATTTGTCAGTTTCGTACTTTGTGTGTATGTTGAAAAGAACTTATTTTGTCTAATATGTATTATGTATTATGTATTATGTATTCTGATATTTCAACATAATATATATAAGTGTCTATTAATTAAATTCATTTCAACATAATAAACACCTATCAGTGACATAAATTTAAATTCATTTCAACATACATAATTAATTATACAAAAGTTTAAACAAACTAGCGTTTAAACATGATCGATCACAAAAAGACTTCAACTAAATCGACTATCATGAAGACACGGGACATACAATACTTCAAGTAATAACCTACACCATGATCGATCACAAAAAGACATCAACTACTACAACAACATTAAGACACGGGACATACCATACATCAACTAATAACCTACACCTATTAACTTACTACATGACTGACATCCACAACAAAAGCACATAAATGAGCTACAACCCTCCCAAACGCCCATCAACTAACTACAGGGCTGACATCCACAACAGCAGCACACAAGTGACCTTCAATGACAACCCAGATTGAGTCTCGTATCAACAAGACGTGGATATACAAGTTCTTCGCAGTACTTTGTCCTATCAGCATGGTTTTGAAGAATTAGTGACTCACAAAAAGGTTTGATGAAAAAGGATCCTGCATCTCCCTCAATTCCGAGGCTCTGAAAGTCCCCGGTTGCCAGCCTGTATAGTAAAAGCGTTGCAGAAAAACCTTCCTGGCTGGGAACCTCGACAATCGGGTCAATGTTTTCATGAAATCCAATCAATTTCAATGGAATGGGTGAAGGAATGGATAGTAGATTGTTAAATGCTGATATTGTTCCACCATCTACTGATAACACCCAAATACAGAAGACACAGTTGTCATCACTTTGTATATTTCCAGTAACGACTAGGTTTTCAGCTAGGCTTGTCACATAGAATGGCAAGGGGATTTGACCGAGTAACTGGTCAGGAATTTGGATACTCCTGAAACGGGGGCTAAGCAGGTCAAAAGAGACAATAACATAGCTCTTGTAGGAGGTTGCATTATCAGAATGGAACTTTTCATACCCACACCAGTATATGTGATGATCAATGTTTGCTTGACTAGCCTTTTTAATCCTGAAATGACTAGGAAGCAAACATTCATTTTCTAAAACCCGCCAAGCTCTAGATGACAGCGTGAACATTTGAACAGACCAAGGATCATTTGAATCAAATGAGAATGCTATTTTTAGAATGATTGGGTCAAGATTGTCAGGACGGACCCCAAAACCCAATAGACACTTTTCGTACTCTTGAGCTAAAGTATAATAGGGGACATACGCTCCCAATGATTTGTGGAGAGATGGGTTCCAAAGAAACCCCAAGAAATGACGGACAATTGGACCAAACGAAAAACCACATACTCCGTGGGACCAACCTAGGGGTGTCAAGCCTGAAAAGCTTATATTTGATACAACTGGTGTCATAGCGAAATCATGGTCTACAAGACAGGCGTACCCTTTAAACCTACGCTCAAAGATTATAACATAGGAGAAAGTTGATCCCATGCGAACCTCGAACTGGACAGTGAAATGCATTGTGTCAATGCGAGATCTCCACATCTTGCATACAGTTCGGCATTGCGCAACAGACTTCAAAGATAGCCTACGAACAATGTCCATTTGGACTTCAATTGGTATATTTTCAGACATTTATAGAGAATTTTTATTTCTTTGATGTAAGTTGATGATCAGTTTAGGTGTATAGTTGATGATCAGTTTGGGTGTAAAGTAGTATACAAATTTTGTAATATAAATAGAACATAAGACTTTGATCATTAATTTCACAAACCAACCCACTGTATGTCAAATGTACTTAATTTGTCCTATAAATTTATTTTTTAAGACTTAACTAAGAGTTTTAAGAGTTGACTTATGCATAGTAATGACAGAATTCAATGATCAAGTACAAGATTATGAATGCCCAAGTACAAGGACTGGTTCATGAGGAATTATTTGGGGCGACTAAACAATTTGTTGGGCGACTACCTATACTAATATACTATGTATAATGTAATATGATATTTGCATGCATTATAATTCAATACAAAATATAAATAAGTGTACCTGACCAATTGATTGTCGAGAATCTTCCTATCCCCATTAAACCATTGGCCATTGATTGTCTAGAATCGCGTAAGTCTACAATCGATCAAAAAATTCACGTTTAAGTCAGCGATAAACATGCTTGAAAAAATTAACTAACGAAAGACTTTATAAAGTTAAAGAATGGCCTTACTATTTAATTTGTCAGCCCGAAAGAAAAAGCATGCATTATTCAATGTTTCCCAACATACATACTTGAAGAGAAATAAAAAATAAAAACTTGTATGAAAATACAATTACTAGTTGGGATCATACTTAAAACTACATTTAGAATACACATTTAAAACTACATTTACAATACACAACTGACAACACTACCAACTATACGCCCGGTGCTGGTAAAAGAACCTCGACATATGTTCACGGTAGGCTAGCGCGATCTGAACAGGATTATCAACATCCAACGACTTCCCATGTGCCAGTCGGTATAGGAAAATGCAAGTCCAAATACCGCAGTCTCCAAAAAGGCCTCCTTGAGATGGAACATTTTCTGCATTCTTGAATGTGATGGCATATGTTGTAGGGTCTATACCCTTCATCTCGAAGACGTTGGCTTGTTCTAGTACAACCGGAAGTCCAGCCTGTACATGGATTCACAGCCGTTACAACCAAAAAAAAACACAACATGACGATAAAATATTGCATAACATAAATAATATACGCACAAGAACAAACATAAAATGTTTCATTTAGATACATTAACAGAGTACAAAAGATAAGCATTAATGAGATAACAACCGATATACTAACAACATTCCAACATAATTAAAAGGTGACAAACACCAACTACAAGATGGCACACAAATGGGACACTACATACAACAATCTAATACGCATCCTTAGCTTCATGAGTTTGCAGAATAAGTGACTCGTAGTTGGGATTGATGAAAAAGGATTCACAATTTCCCTCAGCACCAACATACAGAAAGGTCCCAGAAGAAACATTGTAGAAGACAAGATTCATAACATACCCATCCGTGTTATGCACTTCAAGTATCGGGTTGTTCGTGTTGTCAAATCCAATTAATTTCAATGGAAAAGGGGTAGGAAGGCTAATGAGACACTGAAAGGATTCTATGGATCCACCAAACACCTCTAATATCCATATACAGAAAACAAATTGGACCTCTACATTTAAGTTTCCCGAAACCACAACATTATCTCTAAGGTTAGAAACATAGAACGGTACAGGAAGTTGGACTAACAACTGGGCTGGTATGTCTAAAACATTGAAACAGTGTGTGACCAAGTTAAAAGACACCATCATATATCTCTTGTGCTCGCTACCATCATTACTAAACAAAGTTTCATAAGCACACCAGAAGATATGGCCATCAACCACAGCTTGACTTGACTTTTTCAGTCGGATTGATTGACGAGGCAAACACTCAGTTTCTAAAATCTTCCATTGTTTAGAGTTGAAGGAGAAAACTAATACACACCATGGATATTCAGGATCGAATGGGTAAGAAATTTTCAGAATAGTTGGGTCGAGGTTGTCAGGTCGAATCCCAAAAGCCAACAGACGCTTTTCATAGGATTGTGCAGTGGTAAGATAAGGAATGAGAGTCCCAACAGATCTTCTGATAGATGGGTTCCAAACAAAGGCCATATAGTGTGGGAGAATTGGCCCATAAGAAAAAGCCCAAACCCCATGTGACCAACCAATTGGTTTCAAGTCACAAAAGGATAGGTTTGTAGGAACAGGTGTGAAGCCAAAATTCTGACACATGATGCGTGGGAATCGCAACAGGCTTTACCTCTCGAGGGATCTCGAGAAGCTTACAACCCCCACCAGGCAGTGTACCTGATCGTTGTAGTATAGTATAGTGACAAGTACCGGGGGATTGATCGTTCAGCTTAGGAATAGTGTCGCTAGGATTAGAAAGCCTAAATACTAGTTCTAAAGGTGAAGGATGATTATTTTTGTATTTTTATATTTTTTAGAAAGCAAGTAAAAATCTCGGGTTTTGGAAGAGTGGGCGGAATTAGTTGCTATTCAACTAACCCAAAACTAAAATGCAATGAAAATAAAATACTAGAAATGAAAGTAAACTAATTTATACTAAAGTTGTGAGCAGTAATTGGAGAAAATGTGTTTACTTAGATTTCACTACTCCCTAGATATCTTTTACACGTTAATTACTTGTTATAATTGTATGGATGACGGATTGTATTCCTTAATACCATTCATGGGGTGGCACACATAACTCCCCAATTTTACGAGCTCTTATCTCCTCCTACACCATGCCCAGCACAACTATAGGGATTGTAAACAGTGGCTCATGCATTAAATACAACCAATAAAGACCTAGTGCGCGTTGGTTTATGTTTCTTAAGACGTTCAAGCATGTTACCAATTGGAGATCTGCCAGTTTTCTTAAGCCTAACATATAAATCATTCATCCAAGACAAGAATAAACAAGCAATCAACACATAATCAATATCTAGGTTTCATTAGATCTAAGCAAACACAAAAGAGATCTAGCCTAGCATGATAGAATTAAGACAAGAACATGATATAGACAACCAACACATAGACATATTGATTGAATTAGAAGAACACTTATCTTGATTAATCATGCAAGGTATCAAGGGGTTGGAACCCTTGAAAAACCTGTAAAGTTACACCAAAATCGTACTTAGGGTTTCTCCCAAAACTTCTCTTTTTTAATGTGAAAAATTAGAAAACTATATATAGAAAAATGGGTTTGACGGCGTCAAGAGTAATCTTGTGACGCCGTCACCTCACCGCCAAAACTCTCCTCGGACTGCCTAGATCTACTTCTGACGCCGTCAAGACTTATATGTTTCCAGGCCGTCATGACTCTTTTACTCTTGACGCCCTTCCTACGTGACGCCGTCAAATCTTCTCTAGGTCGTCATGGATTTTCATGAAATTTGCTCTTGACGCCGTCAAGGTTTTGCTCTTGACGCCGTCACCTACTGTTCCGAATTGCTTCCCAGCATGGAAAATTAAGACTTTGGCGTTTTCTTCACTTTTATGCTCCAAAAACGTCCGAATTGCTTCCTTTTCCAGATTTCTCTCCCAAAGTACCTAAAATCACAAAAGGAACGATTTAGGGCAATATTTGATCAAATAAATTCGGATTCGGGCTTAAATGACCCCCTAAAAACGGATCATTTTTCGCCTCATCAACACACATAATGCATGTAACCTTTAAAACCTTGACGATATTTTAAAACATACGGGAAATGATTGGCATGCCGAACACCGGATTTAATAGTGAAATATAAAGTGTCGATAGCAGACTTCTAAGTCTTTGAGACACTACGGCATTGAAGTATGCGTTTGACAGGAAGCCTACGCACAATGTCCATTTGAACTTCAATGGGTATTTGGTCAGACATTGGAGGGTTTAAATACAAGGGTTGGTATACTGTGTGTGTAGAAGACTGGAGGGTTGGTATATTGTGTGTGTAGAAGAAGAGTTTAAATACAAGGTTTGCATTGATTTCAAAGACCAACCCTTTTACTAAGAATTAACTCTACATTGTACTAGACTTTAAGTTGTTGACTTATATAACATTTAATAAGTTGGTTGTCATGTGTACAACCATTTTCTACACATTAAAGACTTGACTAGGTATTTCATTTTAAACATATAAGACATACTAAATGTAAAAAGTTACATTTATATAGTTTTACCTCTAGATATGCGCACATATTTATATACCAAGGACGCCACTCGGGTTCATGCTTTCCACCGCTATCGTAAAAAGTTACGACCCCTGTCTTGATATGGAATTGTGCAACAAACCAATGTTTATCATTTTCGTTGATAGGCATAAAAACCTGTGAAGATAAAAAAAAACAAAAAAAAAAATTATATAAGGCTCAAAAGTTGACCCCTGGATGAATACAAGTAATACAAGTAATACCTGCTCTACATTGGCCCAGTGGATTTTGTACTTATCTCCATTAGCATACCAAACGGGGACGGAGTCCTGTAAGATCAGCTGAACAAAGTATATCGTTACCATAGCCCAATCAGCTTCATCGGGTCTGAAATGCAACATGTATTCGACCCAAAGCTCTATGTGCTGTTAAAAGAACAAAAAACATGTTCATGTGACATACGATAAATGTAACACTGTATATTAACGATATCTGTAAACAAACAATTACAAGACATTCACCTCATCCATTAGCCAGCCTTTTTTAGGCGGATCTAAACAAACTAAGCTCTCCCAGAACCTCCGATCAACACGTACTGGTTCTTTGGACCAAGGAAATGTACAACGAAGGGGACCCGGCTTACCAAGAAATTCGTCGTAGTCATCTGAAAAATTATAACTATATTAGGAAAAATAAATAAATAAATAAATAAGGCATTATCCTCTACATAGTTTATAAGTGATTAGATTAAGATCTAAACTCACGATGGTCAAACTAAGCAAAAAATCTCAAAAAGTAAAAATTGCACCTTGGGCAGAAAATCCACTAAATGCTTATTTTTGAGATTTTTTCTTGTGGCTTATTTCCCTGGTTTAACAGGCCAGCAGGCCTTAAGCTTGCCCTGCACCAGGGCAGTAACAAATGTTGCCTAACTTTCAATTGAATGTCCTGACCACCCTAGTAGGCCCCACCTGTTGGTTATTGGCTTTTTGGAAAGCCAATAAGCCAAACTTTAAGGACCAAGACTTATTTTTTTGTTTACAACTTATTTATTAGGCCTGCAAGTAGGATTAAGTTGGTCCATTTCATTAGTGAACACTGCATACTCAGTTTTTGTGCCAAACTTCCATGCCCTCTCCTGTGTTTGTTTGAGGGATCCAGGGGTCAACTTTTGGCTTTTTGATTTGCCAATAAGCTAAGCTTATTGGATCAACCTTAAGTTTGGGGTTCCAATCCACCTAGTGGGCCCCACAGGCCTGCAAAGTTGGCCATTGTGGCCTGTACCATATTCAGCTTTTTGGATTTGCTTTTTAGCTTGTAACAGCTTATTGCTTGTACTTATAAGCTACATTGCCACAAGTGTTAAGCATTTGAGATTGCTAAGTGCTTATTTTTGTAATACAACCAAAGCGCCTTTATTAAAGTAGCTTATTTTGTGTATTTAAATAGTTTTGTAAATAGAAAATCCAGAAAAGACAAAGTTTAAAAAAGTGATAGCTGCTATTTAAGATTTTTAGCTTATTTTCATCTTTCTCACACAACAATTTTCATTTTAATAATTTTCTTATACCTTATAAATATATTTTTTGTTTTAAATAAATAAGGCATTATCATTACATGTAAATAACAAAGTATGAAAAATTTATTTGTATACCTCCACCCAAGGTTGAACATGTTCTAGTTCATCAGCCATATCTGGTTGACGACGACAGCCAACAGGAGGTGTTCTTTTTTTTACCGCTTCACTAAATTCTTCATACCAGTAGTATTTATACTCAGAACCGTCCTTTTTACTCCTCTTATCAGCTTGCATATCTGCCTTTGCTCTCTTCCAATGTTCTGAGTTATGAAAACGGAAAAAGCTTTCCTTCTTCTCCCGTGCAATCTTCAATTGCTCTTCCCTTTCAAACCGCCGTTTTGTCTTGTCTATCAAAGCATTGTAAAAAACCTTTTCCATACGCTTTAGTTCTTCAATCTTCCACATTTCTTCCTGTTGCTTCCTCAGGCTTAATTCCTCTTCCAAAAGATACTCCTGTAACAATAAATCTTGTGTTCAAAATCTTTCTACGATACATTATGTTAGTGTTAGCATTAAAAATTATATATGTAGAAGTGATGGTCATTCTCATATTGTAACTTTGTGTCGTTTGTTAAGTTTAGTAATTGTTTAGTCATTGGGCTTTGGACTTGGCAAGCTAATATGTTATTAGTTATGTTTCATAAGCCTTTATATAATCCAAGTCCAAGCCCAAGCCCATAGAAAGCCCATAGGGCATCTCATGTTATGAACTATTTAAACACCTCAAAGGCTCATTTGTGGTGTGTGCTTGTGTGTGTATTTGTGTGTGTTTTCTTGAATAAAAGCTCTCATATTTCTTATATCTCTCTCTCTATACACGAATCTCATACAAGTCACCAAGTCACCATCTTTCTTCTTCTAATCTTCTATATTTGTGATAAAGTTGGTATATCTAAGGTCCTACAAGTGGTATCAATCGCCTAACAATGATTTAGGAGGTTTTTGAGTTTGTGTGTTTCGTTTTTTTAAGCTTTATATACACGTTTTTTTTATAAAAGTTCTTACTTTTCTTGTTTTTCTTGGTTTTTAACACTTTTTTGATTACAAACTAGTGTTATAAACCTTTTCTAACAAGAAAGTTTCAACCTTTTTAAAAATTTCTAGCTTAAAAAAATTCGACTTTGTTTTGTACTTGTTTTCGAGATCTTCAAAAAGTTTGATAAAAATCATCAAGTTTGGAACTTTCTTCAAGTTTTGGTGTTTTTTAGCTTAGAAGTACAAGAATCTTGGATTAAAAAACTTGATTTCGGTGTGCTTTAAGTCATACGATTTTTGTTACCTTTTATCGAGAACTTCTCTTCAAGTATCTTCAGACGATTCCGTGGCTTACTCGGTGTTTTTCTTCCTTGTATAAGTTAGAAAAAACACTTCGACTTGGGATAACTTTCTAAATTGTATAATTTAGATAAGTTTTGAAATTCTCGATAAGTGAAAATTTTCGAGAACTTTTGAAAAATTTCGAGAACTTTTGAAAACTTTCGAGAACTTTTGATAAAATTTCGAGAACTTTTTTCGAGAAATTTTGAAAAAATTTCGAGAACTTTTGAAAAAATTTTCGAGAACTTTTGATAAAATTTCGAGAACTTTTTTCGAGAACTTTTGAAAAAATTTCGAGAACTTTTGAAAAAATTTTCGAGAACTTTTGATAAAATTTCGAGAACTTTTGAAAAAATTTCGAGAACTTTTGAAAAATTTTCGAGAACTTTTGAAAATTTTCGAGAACTTGGGAGAATTTATCGAGAACTTGCAAAATTATAGAGAACTTGGGTGAATTATCGAGAATACAACATTTTCGAGAACTTTTGGTTGATTTTTGACGACTGAACTTCAAACGGCCATAACTTTTGAACCGTAACTCCGTTTTCGACGAATCAGCTGTCAAAACGACCGCGAGACCGAGAAGAAGGACACGTTGAATAAATTTATTCATTCAACCCAAGTTTCGAGGCCTAAAAACGCTCCGAGAAGAAGTTATTGAGGTTTTAAGGTTCAAGATCAAATTTTTCACCATAAAAACTTGCATCAACTTACACTAAACACAACTCCTACTTCGTTGGAACGATCCAAGAATCAACTTTATCAATCTACACTTCATCAATGGCTACTCAGCAAGATATTCATGCAGCCGGTGCGGAAAACCGACCTCCAATGCTTGAAAAAGGTGGATATCTCCCATGGACAAGCCGCATGCTTCGTTACATCAAAACAAAGCCTGATGGTAAATTAATGATCAACTCCATTACAAATGGTCCATTCAAGCCACGACAAGTTCAAATTGAAGGTAATCCAAATGCAACACCTCCTACTCAACCATTTGTGCGTGAACAAACAGAAGCAGATTACACAGAGGAAGACAAGAAGCAGATCGCCGCTGATGATATGGCAATGCATTTAATCCAACTTGGATTACCACAGGAGATCTTTGCTGCGGTCGACAGTTGTGAAACTGCTTATGCTATGTGGGAACGTGTCAGAAGGATATGTCATGGAACAGAGATTGGACAACAGGACGTTGAGAACAAACTTCTTACGGAATGGGAGAACTTTACATCCACTAAAGGTGAACAGATTGAATCTTACTACACAAGGTTTTGCACTTTGATGAATGAGTTAATCAGAAACAAGTTGACACCTCGAACAATTGCAACAAACATCAAATTCATCAATAACCTTCCAGAAGAATGGGGTCGTTATGTTACAATTGTCAATCAAACAAAGGATTTACATAAGGTGAATTATGATCAACTCTATGACTTTTTGAAGCAAAACCAAGCTGAGGCTAATGAAGTAAGGAAAGAAAGATTGGCAAAGAATCATGATCCTCTCGCATTAATTGCTACTACACCAACACCGCTACAAGTGAACACACAACAACCATCATCATCTTCCACTCACAACTACATGCAACCATCATACATTCAACAACCAACACCGGTCTACCAACAACAGTTCTACCCACAGCAACAACAACATGTTATTCCACAACAGCAATACCAACAATTCCAAGAACCAGAATTCACTGAAAATGATGAAGCTACTGCAGCATTGACCCAAGCGTTTGCTTTTCTGTCAAAGGCATTCCAAGGACGCTATTCTACACCAACAAACAACAACCAAAGGATTTCATCGAACACTCGCAATAAGCAGATTGCTCAGCCGAGTTTCAATATGGGCAACGGAGGCCAAATGGTTGGAGTTTATGGGAATCAGCAAGGATACGCTACTGGAATTAACATGGGGAATCAGAATATGCTGAATGCAGGGAATCAGAATGCAGCAAATCAGTATGGTCAGTATGCAGGGAATCAGTTGGGTCAGTTTGTTGGAAATCAGAGGGGTCAGAATGTTGGTAATCAGGCAATGGGTAATCAGAATAGAAATGTTGCAGCTCCAGTAGTTGGGAATTTGGGAAATGTGAATCAGGGTAATCCGGTAAAGTGTTTCAACTGTCAAGGTGTAGGTCATATGGCAAGGAACTGTCCTACTAAGCCGAACAAGAAAGACACAGCGTATTTGCAGAAAGCATTACTGTTGGCACAAAAGAATGAGGCAGGGTTTCAGTTGAACGCAGAGGAGAATGACTTTATGGCTCTTATGGATGACATGGAAGATAGAGAAGATATCGATGCGAACTGCATATTCATGGCGAATCTTCAGGAAGCTAAGTATGACACGGATTCTGATACACTTCCTGTTTATGACACCAACGCACCATCTGAGGTATCCAACTTCAACACATGTCACAATAATGATATATTTGATATGTCTCCTCATGAGGAACAGCATTCTGAGAAGCTAGCACCCACTTATGATACATACCTGGACACGCCAAGTAGTAGCAATACTCCTTCAGCAACTCCAAATGTGAATCATAATGGAGGCTTCGTTTCACAGCATGCTGAGAATGATGAGGAAACACGTGCTTTGTTTGAATCATTATTGAATAATTGTCGTATTGAAATTGAGAATGTGAAAAAGGTCAATCGCGATGTTAAGGCCGCGAATGTTAAATTGACCGCTGAGCTTGAGAGTTACAAAGAAAACGTTAAAGCTTTTGAATTTCATAACAAAAGATTGTCTGAATTAGAAACTGGTTATCAAAACTCCGTTTCAAGGGAAAAACAATTGCAACTCAAGTTTGATACACTTGATGTTAATTCTTTCAAAAAGATAAAAGCTTTAAACGCGGAAATTTCTGATTTACAAAACCAACTTTCTAAACAAAAAACAGCTTATACCAATCTTGAAAAAGAAAGGGATGAGTTGAAAAAGGACTTTGCAAAAAAAGAGGACAAACTTTTAGCCGAAATCGTAGAGTCAGAACACATGATTGCTCATTTAGAAGAATTGGTGGTTAAGTCGGGTCAGTCAAGTCAAACAATGAAAATGATTTCAAATCAAACTAATCCGGTTTACCATACGAAACATAAAGTGGGTCTTGGTAACAACACCCCCTGTAATCTCAAGAAAGCTCAGCAAGCTCAGAATTGTTTGTTTAATGGAAATTTTTTGTTGGCTAAGCATGATCCTCCCATTGTTCGTGACTCTGTGGAAACGATTGAATTGGCCGAAGAGAGCATTAATAAAATGAAACAAAAGAATCCAGATTTGAAACCCATTGATTACAACAAATTGAACAAACTTTCGGGAATTACTTTTGTTCCACAAAAAGAACCATCTGTGTTTTCCATAAAACGACCATTCGCAAAAATGTTTTCCAAGAAAGTAATTGTTTCCAAATCTCTTTCAAAAATGGAACAAATTTCTTCTAACAACACTTTTAATACAAGTGAGGCTAGAGAAATTTTGGATGACGTTAAAAAGAGAATTCAAGAACTTCAAAATATTGTTGCTTCCAAAACTACAATCGATATTAACAACTGGCATTCCAGTTTTCATATTGAGCAGAAAAAAGTTTTTGAAAACGAAATTACTATCCCACTGAATAACATCAGTGCGAGGGTAATCCATTTTGAAAAAGCTTTCTTAAAAGAAACGGCCGACTTTGTCAAGGACCACAAATCCCTGGTAAACGAAACTAATGATACTCGTGAAAACATGAATGTGTTGGAAAACCTAAATGATTCTCTCTTCGAAGCTGTTATGACCACTGACATTATGTCCATCATTTTACAAACATATTCTGTTCAAGACGATGAAAGACTGAGAGCTGAGACCTCCGCAATTGTTTCAAAATATGAAAATGCTCTTATAAAGCTTGAAAAAGAAAATGTGTCATATTTTAAACAACTTGATCGAAAAAAGGAAGAATGCAAGTATGACAAACTGTCGTATGAGCGTGCTTTCAAGAACATGAAAGAGCAAAATGATCTTTTGAGGGCTCAGCTTGAAAGTCAAAAAAGGAAGGGTGAGGAAACTAAGTTTGCAAAACCATTGACTTCGGAGAAACCAAATGTTTCAAACACGGTTCAAAAACCAAAGATGTCAATTTCAAGGTTTGCTCCAAAAGTCGATGAGAAAAAGGATTTGACAAAACCAGTCACTCCAACACCCTTGCCCAAGAAAAATGAAAATGAAAAGATTGTTGATAAAGGAAAAGCGGTTGTCGAAACACCAAAAGTGATAGCACCTGGCCTTTTTAGGATTAGTCCCACTAATGCGTCTGCCTCCACATCTAAGACAAATGCGTGCAAAAAGGATAATTCTAAAGAGTCTAGTGACGCTAAAAAGGACAACAATATAAATCCTAACGCGTGTGCCTTACCTTCTACAGGATTAGAAAGCACCTCTAGGAGCAGCAGACTAAAGCCTAGGAGCAATACAAGGAACAATAGAGTCTCGCCTGTTTCTACGAGTAGTAGCAAGAATAAAGTTGAAGAAGTAGAAGAACACCCTAGGAATTTATCGCTTTGTAATAAGAAACATGATTCATCTGAATGTAATGTCGAAAGTATTGGTTCTAATGCATGTAATGACTCAGTTTGTTTAATATGCAAGAAATGTTTAATTAATGATGTTCATGATGAATGTGTTTCTAAGAATGTGAATGTTATGCCTAAACAGAAGTATGTTCCAAAGGGAACTAGTGCCAGATCAAGATCTATAGAAAGATTAGTTGCACGCTTTAGGTCTACCACTAGTAATCGAATGCCTAGGAACTACCTTAAGTTTTGTATGTGGATACCAACGGGTAGAGAGTTCACTCTTAAGGATGGCAAATTAGAAAAAACTCAAGCTAAACAAGTAGCAACTGTCCATGAGTGTGATTATGCTTTTACTCCTAACCCCATGGAACCCAATTCAACACGGTTTCCAAATACAAACTCTTCTGTTCTTGGCAGGTTATCGAAATATGTCTTTGGATCGTCGACTCGGGTTGCTCCAAGCACATGACCGGGAACTTAAAGCTGCTGATCAACTTCATATGGAAATTCATGGGAACTGTACGCTTTGGAAATGATCATGTAGCAGCTATCCTGGGTTTTGGAGATCTTCAGTTTGGGAATTTTTTGATCACTCGAGTTTACTATGTTGAAGGGTTGGGACACAACTTGTTTTCAGTTGGGCAGTTTTGTGATGCAGATTTAGAAGTTGCATTCAGGCGAAACACGGTTTTTATAAGAAATTTGGTTGGTGATGATCTTTTAACTGGTAAACGTGGTACAAACTTGTATGCTATCGACATCAACCAAATGGCTTCTACATCACCAATTTGTCTTATGACAAGGGCAACCGAAACTAAGTCCTGGCTGTGGCATAGAAGATTATCCCATCTCAATTTCGACACGATCAACAAGTTAGCCAAAGACAACATCGTCACCGGACTTCCTAAGTTCAAATACAACAAGGAACACCTATGTCCATCATGCGAACAAGGAAAAAGTAAAAGAGCATCATATAAACCCAAAACCGTACCTAGTTCGGAAGCAAGGTTACATATGTTGCACATGGACTTATGTGGCCCAATGAGAGTTGAAAGCATTAATGGGAAGAAGTATATTCTTGTTATTGTTGATGATTATTCAAGATATACTTGGGTAAAGTTTTTGAGATCAAAAGATGAAGCACCAGGCATCATCATCACCTTTCTGAAGCGTATTCAAGTTCTACTTCAAGCTCAAGTAAGGATTGTAAGAACAGATAATGGCACAGAATTCACTAATCAGGAGTTAAGAACCTACTTTGAAGATGTGGGAATCACTCACCAAACATCAGTTGTTAGAACTCCACAGCAGAATGGGGTAGTTGAAAGACGAAACCGAACTCTTGTGGAAGCTGCTCGCACAATGCTAATCTATTCTAGTGCACCACTATTCTTATGGGCTGATGCTGTTGCCACTGCTTGTTTCACTCAAAACCGATCCCTAGTACATCCGAGATTCAATAAAACCCCATATGAGCTAGTGAACAATCGTAAACCTGACATCTCTTACCTTCACGTGTTTGGCGCTTTGTGCTATCCGACGAACGACAGAGAAGATCTAGGAAAGTTAAAAGCTAAGGGTGACATTGGAATCTTCATTGGATATTCAGAAAACTCGAGGGCATTCAGGGTGTATAATAGAAGAACGAAAACGATAATGGAGACGATGAATGTGAAGTTTGACGAGATTTCAAAAATGGCTTCTGAGAGATACGCTCTAGAACCCGCGCTTAATCCGATGGCTTCTAATCAAAATGGATTAGGACCCGCACCAAACCAGCAGACTTCTGGACACATCAGTTCAGGACTCGTGCCTCAAGGAGCTCAGTCAACAAACATGGATAAACCTTCAGAACAAGAACTGGAAAATTTCTTCGAGTTAATGTTTGATGAATATTATGGTGGAACTTCGACAAATGCATCTCCACAACATTCCGCTGCACCCGCTCAAAACCATCAACAACCACCACCATCACAAGATGCATCTACAACAATCGAAGCTGAAGCACCAACTACATCAACATCATCTACATCTACTCAAGCAACTCCAGTACTTGACACTGAAATACCAAGAGTTGATGAGCACAACCAAAACACAAATTTTCAAGAAGAACCAACAAATAATTCAAACGATGTTACGTTAGAAGAAGAAGAAGAAGCATTTGAAAACCCGTTTGCAACAGACTCTACTGAATCTTCTTCAAGGTTACAAGAACCATCTAACACACATTCGTTCAACCAAAGGTACCCTTCTACGTTTCAATGGACAAAAGACCATCCGTTAGTACATGTTATTGGTGATCCTTCAATGCCAGTCCAGACGAGGAGACAACTTGCCACCGATCTCGAATTATGCATTTACGTTTGTTCAATCAGCCTCAAAGAACCAAAGAACATTCGGGAAGCAATGGCAGAAAACCCTTGGATTGAAGCGATGCAGGAGGAATTTCTTCAACACCTGTTACATGATAGTTGGGAACTTGTTGAACGACCACTTGATAAACGAGTTCTTGATCTCAAGTGGTTGTGGAAGAACAAACTGGATGAGGAAATGACTGTCATTCGCAACAAAGCTCGTCTCGTGGCTAAAGGATATCCACAAGAAGAAGGGATAGATTTCGAAGAATCATTCGCGCCTGTAGCTAGACTTGAAGCAGTCCGGATTTTCTTAGCCTATGCAGCTCACAAAAACATCACAGTCTATCAGATGGACATTAAGACTGCGTTCTTGAATGGAACTCTGAAAGAAGAAGTGTATGTGAGTCAGCCAGAGGGATTCATCGACAAAGATCATCCAGACTACGTCTACAAGCTTAAGAAAGCAATTTATGGTCTAAAACAAGCTCCGAGAGCGTGGTATGACGAAATATCATCTTTCTTGCTCAAAAACAATTTCACAAAAGGAACGGTTGATGACACCTTGTTTATCAAAAAATTCAAAGATGACATTTTGATCGTTCAAATTTACGTGGACGACATTATTTTTGGATCAACCAATCCTAACCATTCAAAACATTTTGAAAATCTCATGAAAAGCAAATTTGAAATGTCCATGATGGGGGAACTAAAATTCTTTCTTGGTTTACAAATACATCAATCCCCTTGTGGTATTTTTATCAATCAAGCTAAATATACGATAGAGATTTTGAAAAAACATGGAATGGAAAATTGTGATTCTGTTGGTACACCAATGGTCACTTCACCAAAAATAGGTGCTGATTTGTTTGGGAAACCTATCGATCCGAAGGAATATCGAAGCATGATCGGTTCTCTCATGTACCTAACTGCTAGCCGCCCCGATATTCAATTTGCTGTATGTTTATTAGCACGGTTTCAGGCAAAGCCTACCGAACTTCACCTCAAAGAGGTTAAACGGATCTTTCGGTACCTACGAAGCACCATTAACATGGGACTTTGGTATCCGAAGGATTCGGGGTTTAATCTAACAGCATTTTCAGATGCAGACCATGCTGGTGATCAAGTTACAGCAAAGAGTACATCAGGTGGAGCACAATTTTTGGGTGAAAAGCTTGTAAGCTGGTCTTCAAAGAAACAGGATTGTACTGCACTTTCAACCGCTGAAGCCGAGTATGTGTCTCTATCTGCGTGTTGTGCCCAAGTTCTTTGGATGCGGACACAGCTCACAGATTATGGCTTTACTTTTGACCGAATACCTATGTATTGTGACTCAAAAAGTGCCATAGTCATCTCGTGCAATCCCGTACATCACTCTAAGACGAAGCATATCAAAGTCCGCTACCATTTCATCAAAGAACACGTGGAAGAGGGTACTGTTGAATTATTTTTCGTTAAGACTGATTATCAACTCGCCGATCTATTTACTAAAGCCCTTCCAAAAGAAAGGTTTGACTATTTAGTTCGACGAATTGGCATGCGAAGCCTAACTCCTGAGGAGCTAGAACGTCTTCTCGAATCTTCTTGATAAATGTTTTCAAAATCGCTTCGCTGTAAATATTTTTGAAAAACAAAATACAAAATTTGAAAAACCAACAAAAACAAAATACAAAAATATAAAATTTCAAAAAATACAAAAACAATATAAAATCAAAAAAATCCAAAAATATTCTTCTCACGACATGTCTCTCGTATAAATCAATATTCTGTACGTTTCTAGAAATGTCATTCAACAATGATACGGACATGTACAGATGCTTGAGCGGAAGTTCTTTTTAATGTTTTTCTAAAACATGTCGTTTCTAAAAATTTTCTTCACAATGGCTTTCGTATACATCAGTACGAAACCCGGACCCGAAAGATGACTTCTGATTATTTTCAAATCAAGGACTCGTACGTTCAATGACGAACTCTTTTTCAAAAAGTTCGAGTCTAAACAAACGAAAAAGATTTCAAGCATAAACTCGTTTTCCAACAAAATTCTTGAGCATTTTTTTTTTCAAGATTGTTCAAAAGATTTCTTAAAATCTCTCAAAATTAGTGCTCAAGAAAACTCCCTCTAAACCCTTAAAATTGATTTTAAATATGCTATCATTAAGGGGGAATATAAAAAGAAAAATGTTCCGATTTCATGCTAAATCAAATCTGTCTTTCTCTCCAAAAAGCTTTTCATTAATCAGTTGATATCAAAAATATCACGCTATGCTATTTTTGAGGGGGAGAAGACATGATTAAAATGTGATCAAAGATGTTTAAAGATTGTGACTGAATCTCAAAAGAGCTCGACTCAGATAGTACCAATGAATTGACGAAGCTTAAAATGTCAGTAATCGAAAAGACTTGTCCTGGACGGGTAATAATTTCAAGCTAGTCTAACTAGTGATGTAAGCATGTCTCGAATAGGACTTGTCTGAGTAGAATGTACCGTATCGAGAGACTTTCTTTGGACTTGACCAGGACGGGTAATAATTTCAAGCTAGTCTAACTAGTGATGTAAGCGTGTCTCGAATCGGTCATGTTCACTGAAAGTGGATCAATTCAAAAGTGCAAACTCCTCACGCATGTGCAAATTTCTTAAATATTCATGAGCACATGTGAAGGGGGAGTCCTTCAAAAGAAATGCAAAACTCTCGAAGTGTCAACACTGTGTTTTATTATCATAAACACTTTGAGAGATTTTTCATGAAAGGTTTTATGGCAAGTGATCAATGATAGGATAGTCATGGAGTTATAAGGTGACTAAGGTTAGGAAAAACCGTCCTATGATCCGCCAGAGCCGGAGGGATCTACCCAAGGACAATTCCAATAGATTAGAATTAGAAGTCCTTAGGTAAGATTGAAAAAAGGAGAAAATGAGAAAGGAGAAAGAAGGGGTTGAAGAATTAAAAAGAAAAGTTATGAAAAAGGGTGAAAAGAAATAGCCCTCCAAATGTTCAACCTTAGGGCAGACACCGGGTTCAACTCATATGCTACTGGTTGTTACTAAGGTGACTCCGGTATTGAAGACAAAGACGTCATGGACCCAGTGACGCACTGCACTAAACCTTCTTAACCACTCAGGTATCTCTTAAAAGGTACTTGTTTCATTCTCACGGGGAACCGGTGTAATCTATCGATCTGTCTCTTAGAGATGGTTGATATTGAAGTAGGAGACCTCTCCCTAATCTCCGCATAGGAAACCAAATGTGCACTTATCGAGTCTAGAGCCCCGAGATTCATCAAAAGATCTCATAGGAACACATAATATTCCTACACTGGTTGTTCATCATTAAGGATGCCAGATGTAATCTTTAGAGTCCTACGCAGATCTTAGCAATCTGCCAGAACATTTATGAGAGGATTCACTTTTTGTGATTCTCAGTGATTGAATGGAAATTCCTGCCAGGGTCAACATCAAACAGCCCTGACAGCAGGTCACTTCGGTAATTCTTTATGGGTTACGCTTAGTGTTCGCGGTGGTTTCAAACGGTCTACAGTCGTGGAGTGATACCCAGCGACTCACCCAGTCATTGAGCTACTAAGTAGGTCTTGTAAGCTCTCTCGAGAGTATCTGACATGGGAACGGCCTTGGTAAGGGTTAGAAGGAGTCTTCACACTATGCTGTTGACGATCTCTAATTCTTATCTGTAAGTACCGGATGTTTTATTGCTAACTGTTTATATGCAGGGACACTTCATCTCCATGGCGACAGATTCCACGTGCTCATACATACATCTGGAAGTTAAAGAAAGCTCCCTCAAAGATCTATACAACACAAAGTTCAGAGAAAGATTCTACGCCAAAAAGAAGAATCTACAAAGTATAAAGACTAAAGATCAAAGTGTAAGAAAGGGAACTACGTGCATATGAATATCAAAATCCAAAGATGTATGAGCATGTTGGAATGGCAAACAACCACCACAGACGCAGAAGTGACGAATGGCAGATAACTCCACATCACAAAGGAACAAAGAACGATGAAAAATCAGTTATCGAAGATCACAAAGCATGAAGGAACAAAGACTAAAGACTATTCTTCAACGACACACAAAGTTAAAGACAAAGAACACGGAAGACCCACTCACATGGAGCATCATTCGAATGACCACCCCTTAGGTGGAGATTGTTAGCATTAAAAATTATATATGTAGAAGTGATGGTCATTCTCATATTGTAACTTTGTGTCGTTTGTTAAGTTTAGTAATTGTTTAGTCATTGGGCTTTGGACTTGGCAAGCTAATATGTTATTAGTTATGTTTCATAAGCCTTTATATAATCCAAGTCCAAGCCCAAGCCCATAGAAAGCCCATAGGGCATCTCATGTTATGAACTATTTAAACACCTCAAAGGCTCATTTGAGGTGTGTGCTTGTGTGTGTATTTGTGTGTGTTTTCTTGAATAAAAGCTCTCATATTTCTTATATCTCTCTCTCTATACACGAATCTCATACAAGTCACCAAGTCACCATCTTTCTTCTTCTAATCTTCTATATTTGTGATAAAGTTGGTATATCTAAGGTCCTACAGTTAGTGTTGATATTCTTTGTAAAAAGACAATACCTGTACAATATCATCATCAGATTCACAATCTTTTGGCTCTGACCGACTGGCAGAAATAAGGGAGTCAACCAATTCAAAGAATTCAGCTTGCAGTTTTTCTCGTGTTTCATGGTTTAGATGAGAGAAAGATTCATTGAAGTCCAATTTCGCCTGTACATTAAGATAAAGATGACTTGTTAATTACAATCAATATTTGAATTTACATTCTGCAAAGAATGTATCGGCAGCAAGATGTTTACCTGATATCCGTAGGTTCTTTCGCACGCAAGAACCTACAAAGTAATTTCAATATATGTTAAAATTACATATTCACCTTAATATATATGAATCGGACATGCATTATTTATCATGCGGTATAGAAAATCACCCTAATAATAGACTCAAGTTTGTAAACAAGAGTATTCAGCTTCTGAATTACTGAATCCTTAAGGCTGATCTCTGTAATAAGATCAGAGGTATGAACCCTAGGTACTAGCGGTAAATGCTTTTGTTCCGTCCTACCACGTTTCCGAGAAGCAGCAAGCTTCTGAAGGAAAACATCGTAATCATGTAGTTCTCTCGGTTTACGTATCCTTGGTATGTACCCCTTGAAATTTTCAACAAATTTGATATTCTAGTCCGACTTATGCTCGGCTATTGTTGGCTTCAAGTCGAAATTTATCTTCGAGTCCTACATAAAACAAAAGCACATTTAAGAACTGGCCAAATAAATAAGATGTCCTAACAACAGAAAATAAAATAAATATTAAGAAATATAATATTGTTTTTACCTTGCCAAATAGCAATCCAAATTCCGATCTTGTGAATAACCCTTTCTTTGACCACGCTACACCTCTAGGTATCATATCTTCAAGTTTATTCCACCAACGGTTGCTTCTTTCAAACGACTCGAGAATCCATATCTATAAAATTAAAGATTGCGTTAGCCTGATCCTCGTAATGAAACAATCAAAACTAGTTGTTTTGCATTAAAAAAAATAGAGGAATAACCTTGAAAGCCCATACAAATCCTCCAACCGTATACGTTGCAACAAATTTCGAAGATCCTTCTAGTCCTTTAAGATGTTGCCACTTGTGTCAGTCAAATACATTCAATATCTGGTTGTATAATTGCCTCCAAATGTGCTCCCCCCATGGAAACGAATTCCATGCTTCAAGGTCTTCAACTAAACGAAGTAGTTTATCATCCACTTGATCAGCCAGTAACCGACCCATAAAAATTACCTCTAGCGTTAAAAGTAGACACACACGGACTGCATCCTAATCAGACAACTTACAGAATAGCTCTTCATCCTCAACAATACCTAGAAGATCTAAGTTTGAAAGTTTTATCCCCATTTTTTTTGGAAATACCCTCATCTTAAATTTTATATCCCCTTTACTAAAATCCTGTGAGCTAACCCATTTTCCAAAATGAAACCCTGTTATTAAACAAAACTCGGGACGACCAAAATGTAATTTACGACCATCCACATTATATATGAGGGGCATGTCATAGTGTGCATCATCTACATAACACTGTTTTTGAAATATATAATCTAACATGTGTGGTTGATGGTCAAAAAATGAAAGATCCAACCATCTTCCAAAACAAGAGGTCCTAAATAAAATCCTTCACTTTTCATTAAGCTTTTCCCTAATTAAAGAAAGGTAATTCAATTTACTCCCAACGATCACTTTGCCTTCATAATCCTTTAAGAAAAAAATAAATAAAAACAGCTTAGAACAACATTATGAAAGTTCAGACCGTAATTATTATATTATACGCAAAATACGTTAGACCTAATTACTAAATATGTCCAAAAAAAAAGTAAACCTAGTAGGCAGGATTAACTATTCCTTATGTTATTTACCAAGTCGGTGAAAAGTTTACTCCTAACGATCACTTTGCCTTCACAAGCATTTGTCGATTAACTATTCCTTATGTTATTTACCAACTCGGTGAAAAGTTTTTAAAAAGAAATTACAAGTATGTGCGCACTACCAATGTATTCAAATCTTCGCAATAACAATCATAAGTAAGTAGCCAAAACAGTTGCCCGAGTAGTTTGAACCTGATCGGGAGTACAAACTATTTCCCGCCGTGAATAAGCAGGATGTATATAGTCCGAGGCCCGATATCTGAGCACAACTCTACCGGGTTAAGTCAACCGACCATCTATGGTTCAAGCTCCCCCGGCCTTGTTACCATCTAAGGTTCCCATAGAAAAACCGGTTACCACCGGAACCGGCTACTACTTAGATCGTCATCGCAAAGACAAACACAAAGGTTTGCAAAGCAACAAAACTTGACAATTCTTTCTAAAAACTGTAGGTATCTAACATATCCCAAAAATTTGTTAATCATACTTAGGTATATTAAAAAGAGATCTATCATCTCCCAAAAACATCAAATAAACCATAGGCATCAATAAACCTAAATCCACCTATTTACACTAACAGATATGGACAAGATATACATCAATTTACAAAAACTCACAAAAGCAACAATAAACATACAAATTTACACTAACAGATAGTCACAAATAACCTAAATCTGTCCTTATATGGTAAGGCAGTAAGCAATTTACACTTCAAAAAATAGAAATAACCTATAGACATCAATAAACCTAAATCCACCAATTTACACTGAAAGGCATCAATAAAACACTGACAGAAATTGACAAAATATAGCCACGAAAGGCATCATTAAACCTAAATCCAACATTTATATAATTGCTTACCCAAACCCTAAATTAGCGTAACCCTAAGTCGATTAGATAATTACTTACCCTACCCCAAACCATTTTTTTAATTCAGCTAAATCGAATCCCTAATTCGAAAAAGTAGATCTGCAACTACTGTCGATATGTGTCTACTTGCTAGCGTTAAGGTTTAGAGCAGATCTACAACTACAGCCGATTATCTTTGAATCTTCGAATAAGTAGATCTGTCATTGTTGTAGATTTGAATTGATAAAGGGGATGTAGATTCGACTGAGTTGTAGAAAGAAGGATTGAGAGAGAAAGGGGATAAAGTGTGGGGTGTTTGGTAAGTTTTAGAATGAAAATAAGTAAAAAATAACTTATTTTTTTTCTTAAAATAAGTTAAAAAAAAAAAAAAAAAAAAAAAAAAAAAAAAAAAAAAAAAAGGTATTAAATTTTGGGATAAATATTAAAAGTATACCAATATACTAAAATAATTTAAAATTGTACTATCAACATATTAAGTCGCCCAAATATAAGTAATGGTGGGACCCATTCGCCCAAAATATATGTACTATAAAAACAATATAAAAATGTGGGACCTAGTCGCCCAAAAAAGAATACAAGTCGCCCAAGATTAAATGTATATTAGTAGTATTTACTTGTATACTTGTATTTAAGTGTATATTAATATTTATGTGTATTTTTGTATATGGCTACAAGTACACATAATATATTAAAATACATATGTACTACATACCTAACCAGTCGCCTAAACTTAAAGTAATGGTGGGACACATTCGTCCAAAATATATGTACTATAAAAACAATATAAAAAGGTGGGACTCAGTCGCCCAAAAAAGAATACAAGTCGCCCAAGATTAAGTGTATATTAGTACAATTTACTTGTATTTAAGTGTATATTAGTATTTATGTGTATTTTTGTATATGGCTACAAGTACACATAATATATTAAAGTACATATGTACTACATACCTAACCAGTCGCCCAAACTTAAAGTCAAGTGGGACCCATTCGCCCAAAATATATGTACTATAAAAACAATAAAAAAAAGACCATGCTTTTTGACAAAAAGACAAAATAGATAGCATGGTACCATGTACCATGAAGGTACATGGTGGGGACACTACTAGGGACAAATGTCACATGTTTATGTATTCCGCCCAAGTTGAAATGAGCGACTAATGCCTCTGAGGTATTTGAAGAAAAAGAAAATTTGTAAAATACTAGGGGTAAGTACCTTTGTACTTTTGGGGTGTTCCAAAAATTTTCCCTATTTTTTATCACTGCAAATTGCAAATGCAAGTACGTGCAGGTAATGTCGACCCACCTACTTCTCTGCATTATTTCCTTTCCCCACTTTTTCTTAATGTTTTTTTGTCTAATTTAATTTTAACTTATTCATGTCGATCAAGGGACCCTGCTACACCATCAATATATGTGATTCATTGAATTTTTGAATTCATGGATCCTTCCTAATTATCTGTACAAGTCACGTACATTGCATGAATCTTATCCATGCAAATAGATTTTTTGACCTCATGTGTCGGTATTGCCTAAAACAATTTATATACCATCGACACCAGGGACGGAACTTGAGCACCATTGGTGGGAGGCCAACTTGAAAATTATCAATTTTAGGGGGGCCGACATACACTACGCTAAAATTTGTGTATTAAAAATGACAAATTATATACACTGGTACAAAAAGTGATATTGGTCACGCCAAAAATGTGTGACGATATGCATATAGTTACACACATTTTTTTCGTTGTGTGTCACCATAGGTGGCGCCACCTAGGTGGCCTAAGGTGACATTGTTGAGTTCGTGACCATTGTCATTGAAAAAGAGTGACCAAAACCCGAATATGTGTGACAAATTATGCACAAGTTTTGTTGGATTAATGAGTATGTGTGACCGTAAACACTTTATAGTCACATGAATGTTTTTTGAGAGTAACTATTGTTCGTCCTTTGGCCACATAAATATATAATATATGTGATATTTGAGATGATTTATTCAAGTAAATGTGTATATTGTGTGACTATTTCCGTCCTATGGTCACATGAATATATAATAAATGTGACGTTTGTGATGATTTAGTCACACAACGGGTGTTGTTTTTTTGGAGTTAGTCACATATAATTAAGCAAAAAGTGGCTAAAAGTGTTAATAAGTGTGACCATTTGCTGGTTAAAATAAAGAAATATGTATTTTGTATGACTATTGTTCATCCAATGGTCACATGAATTTTTAGTTTGTGTAGCCTTTTGTAATATTTAGTCACACAAATCATGTTTGTTTTTGGTATTTAGTCACACACAATTAAGCAGAAAGTGGCCAAAAATGTTAACAAGTGTGACCATATGTTGTTTAAAGTGAAGAAATGTATATTTTGTGTCACTATTGATCATCCAATTGCCACATTAATTTTTTTTGTGTGGCCTTTTGTAATATTTAGTCACACAACGAATTAAGCAAAAAGTGACCAAAAGTGTTAATAAGTGTGACTATATACATCTTTTAGTCACATTTAAAAAATCAATATATATCAAAACAAATTCAAATACAATAAAACAGGATTGTATATAACTGAACCACTAATACATATCATATAAGCAGTACTAACTATATGAACCAACAATACTAACTTATAACTAACAGTTGTAACTAATACACTAGCAGTACTAACAGTTGTAACTAATACACTAGCAGTTTCAACGAGGTCCAACCTTTTTATCTTTTCTCTGATTCATGAAAGTAACTGAAGTTATTTGCAGAATGGGAAGTAACCATCTTGTTTTTTTTTCTTCTTAAAATTCTGCTCGTGGCATCCCTGATTCATGAAAGTAACTGAAGTTTTTTTTCCTTAAAACAACAAAGTGAACAAGTTACCTCCTCACGTTCGATGAAGCCAGTGCGTCTTAAATCATAAAGTTTGAAAGCATCTAGAACAAGATTGATTGCATTATGTCATCTGAACGTGCATGTGCATCCACCTTCTTTAATCAGGGGATAAAGGGTTTTATGACACTATTTCAAGCAAATGGGCTGAAAATTGTAACTCATAAGCAATACTAGTTATTGATGAAGAGACTGAAGCATATATGACTAAAAATGTTCACAACAAATAGCCTGAAACGACCCATTCATAACTCATAAGCAAATGGGCTGAAAATAGCTACCTCTAGTAACATCTCATTCCATGTTTTCTTGCAGCAGTGACAATGAAAAAGATGTGTAAGAGGATAATAAAGGTAAGCTTTAATGCAACAACCTAACTCATGATGGCCGTTTCAACACCTGACCTGATCCTTTCTTTGCTTACAAGTTCATCTATGTGAAACAGATTACATTAAGATCTGTGAAATTACAATTCAGCATAATCTCTAAATGCATGTGATGTATTACATTTTTATGCGAGGACAACTACTTTTGTGTACTATGGTATGTAAAGCGACAAAGCATTTATATAAGGTCATATTCTGGATCATTAATAGATGACTACGAGTCTATAATTTTCACAGATATCAAATGGGACATTAGGGACTACCTTCTGATTGCTATTATCCGGCTCCTCTTCTCTGTGGTACTTCTCGTATGCCTCAGCATCATCCACAAAAAAACTAGCATCAGCAAGGAACAGCTCGCGCCCACTGCAAAAATGAAAAACGGAAGAATAAAAAGTATAAATAATGCATCTTCTATTATAAAAGAATAACAGTTTTACCCATCTCCTCCGGAAACAAATGCTTTGAGATCATAGAGAACTTAGATAGTCTTTTAGCAAATTAAAAAAAGAGTTTGCAAATGAAGATCCTTCTGATCTCTGAAAAATGACGAGCTTGCACCCCATCACTTGATGTCAACCCATCCATCAGTTGCTTTAATGCTGTGTCTATTCTGACTACTGAGCTCCCTATGCCACTAAGGATTTCTGGTAAAGAAGGTGATGATTTTGACAGCTCAACCAATTTAACCTGGATACAACTAGCAATGTCATTAGAAAAATTAGAGGTGGTGATAACCTATTTATATAAAAACGGTCAACCTGAGTTTTATTCATGCTTCTTAATCAGTCATATGGAAGTAGCAGGCTTTATCAGAGGTGACTTTGTTTTTCATAACTTGCATCATGGTAGAATGCATGTTTTAGACTTTAGATCAGAATTAATCTATTTCGTTGACCAATTCTGAATTGTTAGAAGTTTAAAACCATTAGGAGAATATGGAACCAACCTGTTTGTCCTGAGGTATGTTAGCCTTATGTTTTGCTATAGCAATCGCCCTCGAGAAACCACCAATGGCATCAACTAAACCACGTGAAGCAACATCATTACCCGTCCATACTCTTCCTTGAGCATACTCTTCCATCTTATCTTCCTACACATAACAACTTTGGGTGTTAATTTCATAGACGGGTTACATTTTTTATTTTAGTTTGCAAGGCGCATACGCAGAGTACTTATACAATACCTTTTAGTACGACCCGGCCAGGTAATGGGTCAAAACAAGTTCAAATTAAAACAAGTCATATTTTAGACAGACCGGGTTGGGTAGAATTTAACTACAAACACTTTTTGTGGATCTTTATGTTAATTGTGGAAAAGATATAATATTATTAAAATCTTAATTTAGAAATAGACAATAGACAACTTTGAATCTGCTTGACCCGTTCCCCTTTCAGCTAGATAACTTTTAAATGATCCATTTGAGATAAAACATGTTGAAAATTTGACCCAGTTAACGCAAATGGGATGAATTTTAAGTGACTACATACACTAATTGATCTTGAAAATGATGCCTTGTTGCGAAATTGTTTATAAGAATTCATGGCAGATTCTGCAAAGAGTTTCTCTTCATCGGGTCTGCACATAGGTTTAGTTAAGTGATTAGAATGACAAGAAAATAAAAATCAAACACCAGCTGTAATTTGCTGATGAACAATGTGCAACACAAAATAAATGGACCATGGAGACTAGAAATCTTCAGTCAATCAGATATGAGTAAAAACTGGTACATTTTAGTACAAGCCAGATCTAGTCGTATCGACACAAAACAGCACTTTTTGGCCAAATAAAGATTATTTATTAATGAATGACGATTAGTGACATACATGTGATTACAAAACCTATCCTATTATGATAATTTAACCTTTTCAATAAAACGATTTAAAAGGTTGTATTCATTATAAACACTCTTTAGGTGACTTTCACCAGGTTGACCCATTTGACCCAATTCTTTCTTAGCTAATGTTTATTTACACCATTTGATCCGTTAAATACTTAACTAACCTAAATTGAACCATTCATTTGTAAATTTAGTTCAGTATTGAAAATTCCACCTCTCAGTATGAGGTATTCCAGTTCTGAACAGATCAAGGATTCTCTCACCTGAATGGTCGCTGGTCAGCAGCAGTCAGCTCGGAATATCGTCCCTTTGATATGATTTCCTTGTTGAATCCAATCCTTTCATACAATTTCCCCAAATTGAACTTGCCTATATCAAAAAGTAGTGTTTAAGCATGAACCTATAAAGAAGTCAAACATGGTAAAAACAAATAACTGTAGATTTGTTCAAAACATACGAACATATGCCTTCTGATAAGACAATTAAAGCATTCTCAATTAAAAGTTTGAAACGCAACCAGATTGTAATATTCTTATTGTTGCTTTGATTTATAATGAAGTGTTCAAGTGACTTAACAAGCATAAGTATATATTAATACAGATATTAGGTAGAACATTTATGCGATATACCAGTGACAACACCAATTGAACCCGGCGTGTGAGGCGGTGGAGAGCGGGTGTGAGTGATTAAGAAAATTAGTTGGGGAGAAGATATTAAGAAGATGATGTGAGATGCCAGAAGAAAAGATAAAAAGATAGGTGTTGGGGCAATTTGATTTTAGGGAAAAATTTAAGCGGGGATTCTGAAAAGTTGAGAAGGCAATTTGATTTTGGGGAAAATTTAAGCGGGGCTTCTGAAA
The DNA here is from genome assembly GCA_030686995.1 of Artemisia argyi. Lineage (NCBI taxonomy): Eukaryota > Viridiplantae > Streptophyta > Magnoliopsida > Asterales > Asteraceae > Artemisia > Artemisia argyi. The sequence continues at coordinate 170,020,149 of CM060691.1, forward strand.
ATTTAGGCAATTTGGTTTAGTGTGAGCATATATATCATTTGGTCACACTATTCAAGTGTGTGACATATATATTTGTCACTTTTAAATAATGTGTGACGAACTTGACTATATGATTTAGCCACATACACAAATACTTCATGTGACCATATATGAATTTTGGTCACATTGTTCAATTGTGTGACATATATTTGTCACATACGTATATATATAATGTGACTAATGTTTCAAACTTATTTGTATCCGTCACACGTCCCAAATTATATGTGACTAAATATTCAAAAAAAAATACAAGATACCTCTAGTCACGAAAATATTCGAATGTGTGACTGTAGCCTCAGTTGGAAAGACGAAATGGTCACACAAGTCGGATTAAGTGTGGCTGTTTATTTTATTATGGTACATTTAGTCACATAAAAAAGTTACTGTGTGGCCGTTCGAAAAATAGCATGGGTGACTAAAACCCATTTTTGTACTAGTGATATAAAATGGTATAAAATATACATAAGGTCAAAATTTTTGGGGGGGCTCCCTCCTCGGTCCTTTCTAAGTTCCGTCCATGATCGACACGTACATCCACTCCATTAAAAACAGATCGGGATTAATTTGCTTGACAAATGACACTTTGATGAAACTTATGGTTTTTATGTCATAAACTTATGACTTTGCCATGATCACATATAACTAAAAGCATTCTTTTACGTACGATGTGTTTCGTGTGCATATATAGTTGACATGGAACAACCTTGTAAACAAAACAAGACGGGACGGCAATGGGAAAAATAATGTTGTGTTTGGATTTTGGGAATGTGACAAGATACAAAGCTTTGCTCTTGGCTTAGATTTTTGTAATGTTACTTGGAATGATCGTTTTTTTTACTGTGGTTAATTTGTTGTTTTTAGCATCTACTGTATGATCCAACTTTACAATGTACTAGTAAGAAATTTTTAAAGTAAATAAAAGTAACTGTATCATCAAACTGACGGTTTAAACTAAGGTTTCAAAGGGTTCGATTCTGTGAATATCTGATTAACTGTTTACTAAAGGTTTTCAAAAATCAAAAAATGAAAACTACAACTTTCTAAAGTTGAGATAGAAATCATTGTAAAAAGTTATTGGGAATTCATACATGGGAACGAAAACTGCAAAAGGTTTAATATCAGCCAAATTTCATGACTTGAATTCAGCGGCGGACCGAGGAGGGTTCTCAGGGGTGCACGGGAACCCCATGGATTTAATTATCCCGCGCGTAGTGTAAACATTTGTTAAAAACACCAAAGTTTTGAAAATGAACTCAATCCCAAAACTTTTGTGTTACAAATTTTCTTTAATCTTAGGATTTGCACCTGATGACCTCTAATCATGGGTCCGCTACTGCTTGAATTATTTGTGTGTTTGGTGATCGAAACACACAAAAGATATACTTCAATCATCAAAACTTTTAGGTAAAAGCCTTTGAATTATAGACGATTGACATGATAACTACTTTTAGACTCGATATCCTAATTATCTCCCATTCTTACTCATCAATCATCATTTAAAACTAAGTAACGACATGATCACTTACCATTCATCAAACACGCACGAAAACAAATATACAAAAAACACCTTTCGCAGCGATGAGCAGGTTCACCACTGATTTGCCAATGTGATTCGGTACGTATATTCCCCTCGAACAAGCTTGAATGATGCTAGCTAAAAGTCTTTCTTATAATATTTTATTGTTCTTTCATAGTTAAAATATGTTCGTCTCTCAAATTGTAGTTTGGGTTGTTTTTACAATCTTACCTCGTGGTTCGGAGAATTCTGTAACTAACTTTTTAAATTTCGATTATTCAATGTATCTATTCCTAAAAATACTAGGATTCGATTCCCAGAAAAACTTGATTCGATAACAAAAATACGTCAATTGATACAGAAAATAATCAAAATTTTAAAAGCTAGTTCTAGAATAATCCAATTGAAACTATGCTTGTATAAATAAAATCACCAAGTAATAATATCCAATGCTTGTATAAAATGTGGTTCAACTGTAAAAAATGAGTTAATTGCTACTGTAAAAAATGAATTATATTGAGTGCAATGAAGATAGAACACAACAAGTGGATAAAGTCGACCTGTGAAAAGAAGAACGAGGAAGGGGGTATCTAAATCCACACTAACAGTAACTGAATCCTGTGATAAATAAGTGCATGATATCAACAACACTAATATCGAGAATTAACAGCCTAAAACACTTGTCTAAAGCGGCTAAAAACAGCGCAGACTATGATTCTTTGCCAGATATCTGAATGTATACCATCTGGGTGTACCCGTTAAACACAGAAGGCTCGAGTTTGGATAACCCAAGCCTTTGAAACAAACCAAATCTTCCGTCTTCCACAATGGGACTCGGTGCACGAGCTGGATCATATCTCGTTTGATGAGTAAGTGACGGGCCAGCTACTGGTGGAAGTTCCCAATAAACGTCGAGTATTGATTCTATATATCTGCTGTTTTGGAAATGTTGTGTGTATGTTATTGGTTTGTTGGTGTGGTTGAAGTCGTCCCGCATGTATCCTCTAACTCCCCACCAGGCTTCCCCGGGCCCGCATAGTTCTCGAGTGTCGACTGCCTTTTCCCAGAACTTTTCTCTTTTTGATCTTGCTCTGGCTTCGTCACTCTCTTCAAAGCAGCTATGCCCGCCTCCTAGGGAAAAAGATGACATTAGCAGGGGCAAAATATATAGGAAAATACTAGATCCACCTAAGGTTTACAAAATTTCAGCCACTCGCTGACGTACCAATCAGCACTCTGCCACGTCAGCGAGTGGCTGAAATTTTGTAAACTTTATGTGGGTGCAGCACACCTCAAATATATAAATCGATCGACATCAATCGCCACCAAAAATTATTAAAATAAAATATAAAAATGCAAAATGGGAAATCAGGGGTACCACCTATTTTAATTTTTATGAACGTGAATTTTATGAGACGGTAGTGTCAACAAACCTTGTATGTAAAACTGATCACATATTTGCCTCAAGGAGTAATGATCTCCAGTTCCCGTATCATAGTTGTCCTCAAAAACAAGATTTGAGAAGCCAGCTTTCAGTGCCTGCTTTATTCTGTAAAGATGAAATGTAGCAAAGAAACAATCAAGCATCGACGACTGACTGGAGTTTTTATGGCGTGATCTGGAGGTGGCAAAACTAATGAGCCGGGAAACTGGTCAAAACAGGTATACCCAGATCACTTTTTGTCCAAAAATTTTAACTTTGTATAGATAACTGGTGTGCTGAGACCTTATACCCAAAAACGCTGTTTGACCCATTTTTTCTTTGAAGCTAATTTTTTCTTTAAGAGACGGTTAGACCAATTCATCAGGACGTTCATATGTAAATGGGTCAAAATGGCATATCTAATGTGAACCACAACAAAAATACGAAAGTTTATTTGTAACTAGTACTGTACTTGCCTTTTTAGTTCGTTTTGATGATCATCGAAAAAGATCAGAACTCGACTCAGATCAGTTACGCCATGTTTCTTCATCACAGTGCCCCAATCAACATTCCCGAAATCAATAAAGTCTTTTCCAGCAAAATAGGTGCAGTTTCCATCGACATAAGCAGGACCCTTTTTCAGGTACTTTTCAGGATGACGAGGGGTAACTGAGATAATCCGGGTGTTTGGCATTGCTTGCCTCAAGACCCAAGTGGAATGCCCTTTGAAAGCTCCGCTCTCAATCATTAGGTCTGGTTTCAGCCATCGAGCAATAAACCAGAGCCCAAAGCTGTGATCAAACCCCATCCCGTACATGTTGTTCTTGATGGGCCGAGTTTCATATATGGGTACGAATTCTTGAAGAGCTTGGAGCAAATCTTTAGATGTCCACTCGACGGTTTTTCCTTGTTTCGATCTGCCTTTTAAAAAGGATATAAATTAAAAGCATGCAGATTATGAGAACGTAAATCACTTCATATTGAAAGTCAGTTGATTGTCAAATGCTAACTGATGCATACAAACTAATGACTAGCATTTTGTGAGATTTACTGCACAATGATCAAGACTAAAACTAAAACTGAAGCGTCCAGCGAAGTCAGAGAACTCTAGATGGTATACATCTTTAAAATAAATTCACATTACTCCAACTAGGTCCAGTAAGAATTGTGTCTTAGTTTGGATTCGAAATAAATCTCATATAAACTGGTGATATCACTTTTAAGCTACAATTCAAGTTCAGTTAAATGATGAAAGACTGTATCGAACGTCAAGAGTAATTTTAGATCTAATCCTAAACTTTACTTTCCATACTCCTAAACAGTACACATTACCTTAATCCTTTACACTTTTCACGACCTCTCACATTAAATACCATATACCATGTGTGCCGCATATGAACATCTTCTATGTGTTCATTTAGGCATTTAGCAACTCAACTCAGTTTGAACTTAATACAAAGATTGCCCAATTTTCTAAAACCAAGTTGAACTAGTATACTTTTATCGTATAATAAAAATCAAAAACAGGTTATCTATATCAAACTTGAATACTTTACACTTTTAGGTTACTCTAAAGTTAGGAGTAATAACTTTCAATCCGTGATGCCAAACAGCCCCCTAAAATTAAAGCTCTTAAATGCTACTTCATGAAGCGTTAGAAAATGAGCATTCCAAAAAAATAGATAAAGCTACTAGATAGTTGCCAAACAAGCACAAGGGGCGGTGCTGAGAACGTCAAAAAAAAATTAGGCCCGACACGAAAAAAAAAAGTCCCCTATATTATAATATCCATAGATGGTGCCCCTATATTATAATATCATTAGTGGGTTGGGTCTAATACATATAATGGGTATAAAAAAATTTAGTGTCCCTTAATGGGTTGGGCCTGGCTCGGTTGCGATGGTGCGCCGGCCCAAAACCGCCCATGCAAGTACTAAAGATCACAACGCTCCTAAATGCTCCGCGGCAAACACAGAATTGTTATACACATTATAATTACAACTACAGTTATGTTACCAAACGTTTTTACAGGGATAAAAAAACTGTTACAGCTCACATCTACTGCTGACTGTCAATAAGCAATAGATTGACGATCAATGAGCAAATATTAACTAAAATGAACAAGATCTTACACCACGGAACACCTAGCGTTCCAAAATCAGACTCCAACCCATCCAATCCGAAAAACCGGTTCCGCGACAACCGATCAAAAGACGAAACGGAAGATACACAAAGCAAATCACTACCAGATCTAATGAAGTAAGATGACGTCAGCACTATAATTACAATGAAGATAAGAGTAGGACAGATGTAACCGGTTCTGGTGAAGTAGTTTGTGATTCGGTGAGTGAGTATTGAGAAGTCTTTTTTAGGCTTTGATTCGTCGTTGTTTTGGGTGTTGGAGTTTGGGTCGTTTTCGTCTTCGGGGTGAGGTGTTCTGCGCATCGACAGGACTCTGTCTAGCATTTTCAAGAGTTTGTGAAGGTGAAGATCAAGACTGGTGTGAGTTGAGTGTGTAAGTGTTTGTTTCTTTTTTATAAATCTGTATTGTGTTGTATCTATTTGTTTGTTTGTCTGATTTTTTTTATAGCGTTTTATTACAGGAAGTGTAAGTTGCGAAAATCTCCCTAAAGTTTTGTTCAATCCCGAATTGTAACATGTCACAAACCATCAGGCAATTTTATTTATTACAGTATTATTTTTTTTCTCGTAATTATGGTTTTTGATCTTTTGGCCGAGTTATTCATCTGGTTTAACTCATCATCATATATACTTAAATTAAAAAAATGGAGAAAAAAAATCAGATAAAACCTTCGTTTTTCAGTAGGTTGACGTAATCACCTTCATGGTTTTTTGTTCAAATAAAAAATGAAAAAAAAAAAAAAAAAAAAAAAAAAAAAAACATATTTAAATTCATAGATTTTTAGAAGGAAAAAAAAAAAGAAAATCAACTTTTCTAAGATAAAACATGATTTTAAAAAAGTGAAATATGTATTTTTTTTTAAATATTTTTCTCCATACAAAATAATAAGAAAGCAATATCTAAAACCATCGTTTGCTAAATTTTAAACGGCAGTTTTCTTGTGAAAGAGAACACTTCCAATTTTCTAAGAAAATAGAAATGAAAAAATTAAGAAAATTTTCTACAACTTTAACTACTTTAATATCTAATAAAAATCATAAAGATGACAAGTTTAAAGAAATTTTTTATGAAAATCATCTTTAAGAAAGTGTTAACATGTAACAATACTCCACTTGTCAATCGTGTCACAATGTCAAATAGCAGTATATTTAATTTACTCTTCTAGACTATGTATCAAAGTAAAACCTTAACACACTACTCCATATTATACTCTCTTTTTCCTAAACTACATACATGTTCGATTTTGAATTGCACACAATTTAAGATAAATAACGCTAACATACTCTACACCAATTATATAGATCATATTGATATTTTAAAAACATTTTATTTCATTAAAATATAAACTTTAACACTTAATTGCAAGACAAATCTAGATAGAAATATAAACATTTAGTTTCAAAATATAATATTCTCGCAAAACAAGCTTGACTTTTACTTCACAAATAACAACATATTCAATCCTGCCGGAGTAGGGTTTGGGGAAGGTGTATCGCTAATTAATTTAGTTAAAACCATGGTTGTCAGGATTCTGATCCTGATCTTAGAATCTTATGATTTTACGATACTGCAAAGCAAAAACGATCAGGATCTTACATAAGATCTTTGAAAGCTTAAGATCTAATCTGATTCGATCCTACTTCTCTCGGATAACAAACTAAAAAACTGCAAATTTCTAGATTATTTTTTGTAGAATTTAAAAAAACAATATGTTAATCTTATTAAACATTTCATAATTATAATTTATGACAACATTTCGATGGAACATTCATATAATTTTGTGTTTATGATATATAATAATTTGTAAATTTGTATAATATTACAAAAACTATTAAGAAAATAACATTATAGTAGGATCTTTAGATCTCGATCCGATCTCACGATCACGATCTTGCAAAGACGAAAACGAATGAAAACCTTGGTTAAAACAATGTTAGTAAGGTAAGGTAAGGTTTGTAATGTCAATAAAACTTTGAGGGCTAGCTAAAACACAATCTGAACTAGTATTTGGATTAAGTAAAGGGATAATTCCATATTTACCCAATCTAAACATGAAAATGTCATATATACCCAAAATACAAGTTTTGAATGCATGATTTACAATGCATTTAAAGCATGTTTTGGGTAAATATGACATTATTATCATGTTTAAGTTTTGGTAAATATAACAAAACTGGAAATTAGCATTGGCGGCGAAATTAACCACTTCACTAATGCTGTTAGCTCTATTCAGGTACTTACACTTATATTTCATCATCAATAAATCAATTAATCATATAAAAAGCATATCTTTAATTTCATAATAATTACAAATTTAAATTTCAGAGTAGAACGTGCTCTGAATTTCACAACCGTCTATCAATTATCCAAATCAGTTCAGGTTATATATTTATATCTTTTATTTTTTTGCTTTATAATTAGGACTAGCTGAATTTAATTTTAAGGGGGACCGTTTGGGACTGTGTGTTTTTTATAATTAGAGGATGTTTGGGATTGCGTTTTAGTGGAGATTATTGGCTTACTGTGTTTGCAGAGCACAGATAATCAGAAAACAGTGTTCGGCAAACCTTCTGAGTACCATTGGTGGACCCAGAAAAATAGGATGTGTTCTTTTTTTTTATTTTTTTATTTTTTATTTATTTATTTATTATTTTTTTTTTTTAACAATAGCAACAAAAATGCGGAAGAAAAAACTAGGATCGTAATGATAAATCGAGTATTTTTACTTAGAGACGAAGGATTTATAAGGCTTTAGAGTGTTGAATGGATTTTACTATGTGGGTGGGGGGCAATTTGATTTTTTGGTGGGGGGAACTTTCGAAAAAAAAGGTCAAAAAAAAAAAAAAAAAAAAAAAAAAAAATCTCAACTTTTTCGGCTAGCCACGGGAGGCACCGGCCACCCACACTTCTTACATAGATCCGTCCTTGCTTCTGGCAAAGAACGCAGTTTTTTTTTAACGGCAATTTTTTTCACACCCTATACAATACATATCTCACAAATGCCTCGAGCAAGGCTTGAACCCACAACCTTTTAAGTTGTGGGCAACTCACATACCACCAGACCAAAGGCCCTGGGTAAGAACACGGCTTTTAAAAAAGGAGGTTGAGACGTGCTTTATGAAAACGGATTTTCGCAAATATATTATCTGTTTTGAAAACTCAACCCCAAACACTCCCTTTTTGGACTTTCTTTGTATGTGATTATTGCGTTTTGAAATGTATAATACAAGTCGGAACTGTAGAAGAACATCCAAACACCGTCTCCTGCATATTGTATCTGTTACAGTTCATTGGCAAATTCTGATTATTTCTAATCATATCATAACTTTCATAAACACCCCCTGATTATAATTCGGTACGTATAGTAATAATGCTTATTATCTTTTTGTATTACTTGTATGGCTAAAAGGGTAAGAGGTTATTTATCAGCAATTTATAAAGGTTATTAATTCCGCCCTCGTATTAATTTCAGAAATGCTACTCGTGCGGTAGTGTGAATTATAAGTATAAGATGAGTGGTGGAAACGGTAATAAAAGAGCTGCAGAGGGAATAAACCAGAAATCTACTGGTTCGGTGTGGAGACCTGTGTCTACGCAGTCTTGTTCGGCAGAAGGTGAGGATTTATATCAATTTTGTTGTGATTTTGGATGTGCGGTCGTATAGTGATTATTGTGATTTCGGTAGTTAAAGGCGTAGCTGCCTAATGAGTAAATGAAAAGCAATGATTCATCAGTTTAACAAAATGGCACCGTCTTCATTCAAAGCACGTTCCACATGAAAACATGATTTCAACGTGTAACAATGTAGTTAAGTTATTCTTATATACCTTTATATGATCATATATTTAGGTATGGAAGTTAACGAACCAACTATTAGTCCTACAACATTATCAAATAAAGAAGACACGGTACTGGAAGGGACATTGTCATCTACAGACAAACACTCAATCTCCTTACAGGTGAATCTTTTGTTCTCTACTTATCTCTCAAATTCATTCCTTTTTTATGCAAATGATAAAAACAGGAAAAAGCGATAAGCACAAACATAGTTTTAACATTGGTTCTTGGTCCCTCTTATACTTCTTATTGGTTTCTCTATCATGTAGGTAGGAACTTCCTTGTTTCGCTTCATTAAAGGAAAAGGGTACGGTATTCACACTTACACTTATCTTATTTTGTTTCAATTATAGACAAACACACATGTTTGCATTTCTCCATTTACATACGTCTCTACAAAATATGATACTTTCGCTATAATCCTCCACAGGGGTTCTACGCAGGAACAAATTGAAAAGGAGATGGGGATTAGAATATTATTTCCATCATCAAGACACGAAGAATCAATAGGTGCGTCTTTTGTTTCCATCCATTCTGTTTGTATTTACGTGGATGATTGGGTTAAGAACTAATGGTAGTGTTCGCATTGAAGTATGTTTTTTCCATATCATAACCGAAGTCTTCTATCTCTTCCTACCTGAATACCGCTCTATCGTAAACAGTTAATTGGTCTGATGCATTAGGATTAACATTGTTTAGGGCTCATCACTCGTTTATTTTGCATGCTTTGCAGTCATTGAAGGTGCTTCTCCTGATAGCATCGCCAGAGCTTCTGAACGAATACAACTTATAATTGACGAGGTTGGTTATAGGAAAAAGATCCTAGTTTTCGTGTATGCTTTCTTTTGGTTCCTGTGTGAAAACATGTGGTAAAGGTGGCAATTTCGACCCATTTACTTATAGGTGGGTTGATTTGGTTTTTGTTCTATATCAAACGGCCTGTTTGACCCATACTAGTGACCCGTGTCATCTCTGACCTCTTTTGATTTGTTATCCCAACCTCACCTACCGTCCATCTTGCCATGTTTACGAGCACAATGTCCTTTTCTGCAGTTGCTGTCCCTTATCTTTGGTAACAAATACGATGGTCACCGTATTAACATTAAGTTTTAACAGGCTGTTAAAAGCTCAGCTCTTGACTACTCTCACTTCATATCACTACCGCTGGCTATACATCCTCAATTGGTTGAGAAGCTTGTGGACTTTCAGAATTCAGTGTTAGGGGTGAATGATACAGCCCCAGATGAAGTATCCCAAGTTGCAGTTACAATTAAAGCTCAAGAAAATACTGAAAAGGTTAAAGTGGATGCCAGTAAGATACCACTTGTAAGTTATCCCCCTAAATCCTCTGGTAGCTCGCCCTCAAGGCCAACGGCTTCTACTTTATCCGGTATGTGGACTAAAGTATCCCTAATATAAGGTTGTGTTAGTGTAATACTGTAAATTTATGAATAGTAAGAAATGGACAAATGTGACTGGTTTAACACAGCCTGACCAGGGTAATCTGTGGTAAACATGACCCGTTCCAACTAAATTTATCTGGATCAGTTACCCAAACCAACCATATTGCTACTTATCATACTTGATTAGCACCGTTTTCAAATGAAGTCCAAATAACGAGTCAATGGCTAAAAAAGGTTAATTATTATTTTTGGACTTTTGTGATTTTTATTTCTGATATGTTACTTCCAACAGAACTGGGAATAGAAAAATCCATATTCATAAAGCCAAAGACATTTCACTTAACCGTACTCATGCTGAAGCTGTGGAACAAAGAGAGAGTCAATGCTGCTGTTAGGATATTTGAGGTCAGTTAAATTGCTCAAATTTTCTTGGCTGAATGAAATGCTTGTAAATGACAATGTTTTACTACCACTCAGGGAATTAAAGAAGAAGTGACGGATGCATTAGATGGCCAACCTGTATCTATTAAACTCAAGGGGTTGGTAAGAATCTTTCTGCACTTTTTACTTACAATATAGGGAATATACATTCAAATGTATTGTCATAATTTGAAGTCGCAATAATCAGCTTTTGGTTCTGAATAAACTAATTGAGTAATTGGTTATTTGCGTCAAAATTATAAGATCTTGATTATCAAGCAGGGAGTAGGCTTGAGAAAACTACTCGTAATTGTTGAGATAAATGTAAACTACCTAATGACCCATATTGGTTAACAGGTTATCTGATTAGGATTTTTTTTTTTTTTTTTTTTTTTTTTTTTTTTTTTTTTTGCTCTTAATTTATGTGTTTTTCTTACAGGATTGTATGAAAGGTTCTCTAGCCAAGGCTCGTGTTCTCTATGCCCCTGTCGAAGTATTAGGTGGCGAGGAAAGACTTTTGCACGCATGCAGTATCCTCGTTGTTTCCCTTTTCTTTCTCTGTTTTCTGTTAGATTGCAATATATAGCAAACAAATTCCGGAAATGCTTTTTGGAATAAGGTGTGAATTTTGGTGGTCTTTTTTCCTGAACTGTCTTAGAAGTCATCTCTGATGCTTTTATAAAAGGCGGCCTTGTTCTAGAGAAAGATGCCAAACAAACGTTAAAGGTATGGAATCCTAATTCAACTTACTATTGCCGTTCTTTTCCTCATTTCTTCCATTTGCTTGTGAATGGTCCGATTTTGATATGTTTTATCTTTAGCATGTCAAAGGGTTATACTAGAAAGTAGCTGTAAAGAAACGGGTCAAAATGGGTAAACAAGTCGAAGTTAGTTGAAGTGTTGTAAACTTGTAATGCATACGACCTTATAATCTTGTTTAAACCCTTCAACCCGTTTGACCCGTTCATTTTTTTATTTGCGCCGTTTGAGATGAGACATAACCCGAAATGACCCATTAAAGAACAAACCGCCGAAACTGCCACCTTTGCTGTTATCCTTTTTTGTACAAGCATGTTCCTCTAATATAAACATATAAAATTCTATTCCAATGCAGTTGCATGCGACAGTGATGAATGCAAGGCACAGGAAAAGGTTCTGCAGTCCATGTTCATTTAATGTTTAGCTTTATAGTTTTTTTATACCGATATTATAATATGAGAAGTATGTTTATCAGGACAAAGTATACGAAAAAGTTCGACTCATTTGATGCTCGAGGCGTTATGGAGAAGTATGGTTCAGAAGATTGGGGAGAGTATCTCATCCCAGAACTTCATCTT